>WYDF02070287.1:0-11470 GCA_009867245.2 Adranes taylori
TGAAAGGCTTCTCCTTTGAATGAGTTCGTTTATGATTTATTAGACTTAGTTTGTGAACAGTTTTGAAGTCACATTCCGTACACTCGAATGGTTTGTCTCTGCAATGACTTCGTTCATGCGTGACTAAACTGGAGGTATTTTTACATTTGAAATCATATTTCGTACATGCGACTGACTTCTCTTCATTATGAATGCCTTTGAGAGTTGCATTATGTAGTTGCATTGTTTCGAAATCAACATCCGTGCAGTGGCAATACTTATCTTCTACTTGCTCAACTAGGTGCAAATGTGGATCTATCGCAGCATCTGAATTATCGTCTGGTGTCAAAAGTGTATCTCCTAAATGTATGCATTTGGCATCTTGTAAATTGGTTACATCAGCTGTTTGGTAATTACATTTCACAGACTCAGAAATATTCGTACTATCATAACTAGTCAGATTTGAATAATTATCCTCTTCTGCGGTTAGTCTTTCAACGTGAAAAATTGGTTCACATTGATCGCTTTCTATTTCTTTGACATGGATCCACTCTCCTGCATTTACATTTATGGTTTCCTTCCAATTGTCACTTAACGAATCTGTACCCGAATCTGTGTTTCGGTTCAGAATCTGTGTTTCTATTTTAGTTTCCGTAGGTGATACGTGTTGCATTTGCCGTGTGCCTATTTCTTTATTCATGTTCCTGGTATATCCCATAAATTGCTTTAATAACAAAAATTTTAGAAATTGTCGCAGTTATTCGCTATACAAAATGCATCATTGTTCTTTTTAATACAAATAATTCATTATAACTTTATATTTCATTAGTAATATTCATTTTCATTTTAATATTCGAGACTGTTGCAACCCGAAAAATCGAATTTTTCTTCTGTTCTCTGGGACATATGAGCCCGGGCAGCATACACAGCGTAGATAGCCAGTTGGAATTGCAACGTAGAGGATCAAATCAAAGCCAATCTATTTAAGAAAAGAAAATGATTTAGAAAATCCTTCCAAAACTGTAGTAAATCCATATTTATATTTATGTCATTGTGAATGCTCTTCAACAAGTTACTTCAAAATATGAAAACGGTTTTTAAAATTAAAACGGTATTTAACTAAAAATTTATATCATAATAGCTTCACAATTAATGATGACATGATTTATCATTTAAAAATTGCTATATGTAATAGCAATTAGTGTACACGATTGATGTCGTTGACTTGTTATAAAACACTATTGCATGAAAACTTACTAGGTATTTGCGTACGACGTGGACAGCTGTGCTGTCCGGTGTGGCATGGCCTACGACTCCTCTTGACTCTTTTCAGCTAATTTCTAAAAGACCAGCCGGGCGTGCTTTGCCTTTGTCTTAAGAATTGGTTCGCTTTGGGGCGATCTGCTGCCGTTTTGGAAATCTTAATTTTTCCCCACTACTGCTTTTGAGTCACTTTTTCTTCGTCTCAGGTTTGCGTAAAATTGAGGTACCTGGGTCTTACATTTGTTCCCCAAATTTTATTTTTTGAACGTTCATAAGAACAGCGATATTTAATGTAGTACAATAGCCGGTCTGAAGTAAATTGATCGCAAAGTTTACAAAACAAAAAACACCCTGTATATCTTTTAGTTTGAAATTTTCGAAAAAAATATTATAAATAAAATTAAACAAGCTTTTGGTGGCCTATAGAATAAAGTTTATTCAAGTGTCCTGTCTTTTATAGTTCCTGAAATATATCAAAAAGTTTGTAAAATTTAAAATATGACAACGTCGCGCCCTATACCATTTGTAGAGATTGCACTACCTTCATTCGACGCATAGTACAATATACTATATTCTACTGAATGTATAACTGAATTTCTCAATAAAATTATAATTTGCACCCGCCACTGATAACAATATTTCTTCAATTACGAAAGCATGTTTCATACAACGTAAAAAAAAATTTCCATAATTTTGGAAATATGAGATATTATGTAGGCCTTACATGTATAGAATATGATTGTGGAATGTCGGTTGCCATGGGCAACTTGCCAAATTTTAAGTTATTAAGGGTCATATTTTATTGTTCCTGGGATATTTTAAAAAGTTTGTTAAACTTTAAATGTGGCATTAAACTTTAAAAATGGTGTGTTATTTGGCAACATTCACGAAACTTTCTTTATTCGATGCATAATATAAGGTACTATATATATGCAAAGTTTCAGCCTCCTAGTTTGAATTCGAAATTTATGAACAAAAAAAAATGGCTCCTGTTCGCCATATTGATTTTATAAAAAAAAGTAAAAAAGAACGTTCTACGGATTCGTGGTCTACACCTGTCTACCAAATTTCATTCAGATCGGTCCCATAGGGAAGGAGAAATTCTTGTACATATATCCTTCTTTTAATTTTTTTAGCAAAAAATTTTTTTTAGAAAAAAATTTTTTATATGAAGAATTGTTCCTTAAGTGTAAATTGAGAGTTAGACAAGTATTATATTGGCCAAATATGTCACGGGCCATTGAGAAATTTATTTCTAAATGTTATACTTGTCAGGCAAACCGACCTTCAAAAAGCAAAGAATCGCTTAAATCGCATGATTTATCAAACCGACCATGGATAAGTTTAGCTACTGACTTATGTGAATTTATAGGTAGAAACTATATAGTATAAATTAATTGATTTTCAAATTGGATAGAAATTAAAGTTTTAATAATTAAATATAAAAATTCGGAAACAGTAGTAACTTTCTTGAAAGATGTGTTTTCAAAATTAGGTGCTCCAGATCGGCTATATTGTGATAATATTTAATATAATAGCAAATTAAAAACAACAATTTGCAAGTAAGTGCAACTTCAAATTAATATTTTCAAGTCCGCATCATCATCACTCAAATGGTTTTGCAGAAAAATTGTAGAAATATTAAAACGCATGCTGAAAAAAGGTGCGAATAGCCAGGTTCGAATATCGCAATAGTCCATAACCTCAAACGGGATATTCGCCTGCGCAACAACTACTAAATCGTATACTTAAATTAAGTATTCCTGTAGCATCGGAAAAGAACCAAAAATTATAGATGAAAATGAAATTAGAGAACTGTATGTACCGATACAGATGACAATAATTTGATAAAAGTGCTAAAGAGCTAGTATTTGTGCCAAAAATAATGCGCGAGAACTTAATTCGTATATAAAAAAAAATAATAAACACTTTACAACTTTAAAATAACTTTAATAAAAATATGTTGAATTTAACAGATAAAACTAGGCAAAGAATTGATAAAATGTTGACGCGATGATAATGATTAAGTTGCATAAAATATTAAGTACTAATTTCATATTAAATAGATGAAAATGTTGCAAAATATTATATGGATGTATATATGTGTACCTTATAAGAAGGTGATTAGCATTGGTTCGTAAAAATATGAAATTCTACAAACTAAATAAGCATTTTACAAAGGGGGTGGTTTATTGCTTAAATTATCAGTCTGCGAACGGATAAACTCAAAATGAATATCATGTTGTGGCGGCTTTACAAGTTTTATAATTCCTACATTTCAATAGAGCTATTAGACGTTACCGACAAATATTAGGAAAGTAACAATACGTATAATAAAATAAAATATTTCTAATGCTAAGTAAATAATATAACATAATCGTAAACAGCTAGAGATGCTTAAAGAGGATGAAACGATTATGATAAGAGACGTTCAAAATCACAATGGTCACTATGTAGAATTGTACAAATATGTAATGACAAATCTTATAGAAAATTTCTAAATAAAACTCTTTTAATTTACAAACATGTACAAAAATCTAACGTAGATGTAGTTTATGAAGATTTAGACAGTAATTGTGTTAATAGTAATTCCTATGTAAATAAGGCTAAAAACACAATTGGAGATACTGTAGGAATAAATAATACACCAGTTAGGGACAAGAGACAGAATGTAAGCCCTCTGTCGAATTAACAAAATTATGTTATGTACTAAACTTATTTTAAAATAGAAAAAAAGAGAGCATATGTGATATAATTAAGATTAAAATTAAAGTGGCAACAGTGTATAATTGAAATAGGCATATTTGACATTATTAGGAGCTTCGAAAGTTTTAAAGTAAATGTGCCAAATAAAGTAAAGAAAAATGTTTTCAAAAGAAAACTTTATGTCTCACTGCTGAGATCTCCAGAACATCTGCACATTGTAATACAACGAGAGGCTTAAAGAACGGAAACAAAAAAACCCAAACATCTAGAAGAGTTTTTCGCCAACTGATGAAGATGTCGTGTCTGTATTGCATAGAACCATTTCGGATGTCCCGAAGCAGATTGAAATGGATAAAATGTATATAATGCCAAAAATGGGCTCATGTTGAACGCAATATTACGTCTTTGCTTTCAACACAGCGAAAACAAAGAAGTTATATTGCAAACTTTGCCCATGATTTTAAATTGCGTTCTATAAAAATATTAATATTTATTCATATGTTCCTTTATTTTATATTCCTTGCTTTTTTTGTAATAAACATGATTATTAGAGTAGATTTTTTTTAATAATAAGTATAATGATTCATGAATGTTGACGTAAAATAGATTAATATTAACTATGACCATTTCTCCTCGCAAGTGAGGAGATGATCATCTCTCCTAGCAAGTGAGGAGAGATATGGTCATCTCTCCACCCAAGCAAGGGAGGAGAGATGGCAATTTTCAGAGTTATGCCATCCAATATTTTCTTGTTTGAAAATATTTACTGGGAGGATTCAAACATTCTGGAACATGTTTTACACTTAGTAACTCACAACTAGATTTATACGAATATAAGATTAACAAACAAATTAATATGTAACAAAAATGATTTCCTTTAGTATGGTTATCTTTCCCTTTTTGCCCTAATAATTTTCATCTTTATCTGATATTGATATAACAAAGGTATAGCTATGTATATACTTTGCATACAGCAGTCGCTTTCAGAAGTGAGCCAGTGAAACAATTTATACCCCATTAAATGTGCAAATATGCGCATTCTGCTGATAGGAGCTTATTCCTTATAGAAATGGCTTCTAGATATCAGCACACGCCAATAATATATTCACAGAATTGTGCTAAAAGAATGTCCGTGTCTGCAGTCGTCTTCTGAAGTAAGCCGCTGAAAACGATTTTTACCCCATTGAAATTGCGAACATGCAGATGCACATGTTGATAGTATCGTACTTCTGATACAAATAGCAAAAGACGTTGTTTGTATATTTAAGAATTCTGAGAAAATATTTTTTTACAAATATATAAGTAATTTTTCCTTGATGTATAATTTGTCATATGAAAAAGTCACACTGCTATTTCTATATTTATGATTAAATAAAACTATTTTATAAATCAAACTCAATTGGTTATGTTGTTTACGTGCATTAAGGTATGTACATATCGCCACATTGTTCCGATTCCTCTGTTATGTACGTTGGTACGCTGATAGTGCACCGTATGTCCTAGCACACAGAAGAGATATTCGTCGTTGGCATAATTCATGGCTAGCTTAATGCCCGTCATTGAAACATCGTATCCGTATCCAATCACACGTGTTTCTAATTGCAATAGTTCCGAATGTTAAAATGAAAATGAATATATCTAATGAAATACAAATTATTCGTATTATTAAATTATCCGTATTAAAAAGAACAATCAGACATTTCGTTTAGCGAATAGCTACCGCAGTGTCTAAAACTTTTATTATTAAAGTAAACGCATACATGGCGGAAGAAATAGGCAGCACACGACAAATGCGACACGTATCATCTACTGAAATTAAAATAGAAATAACGGATACGCAAATATTAGGTATAGATTATATAAGTGACAATTGGAAAGAGACCACAAGTGTAAATGCAGAGTGGATGAACGTCAAAAACATAAAAAGCGAGGAATGTGAACAATTTTATCACGATGAAAGACTACCATCAGAAGAGCATAATGATTCAAATCTGTCTAGTTATGATAGTACTATTAGTAAGAATATTTATGAGCCTGTGAAATATAATTACCAAACAGTTGAAATAACCAATGTAAAAAATGCGAAATGCATGCATTTAGGAGAAACACCTTCCACATCAGGCGATTCTTTAGAAGCTGCAATAAATCCAAATTCGCTACTAGATGAGCGAGTTAATACGGTAGGAGATAAGTATATCCACTCCACGGATGTTGATTTGCAGACAAGGCAAATACATAATCCAACTTCCAGAGGCATTCGTAATGACGAGAAGTCTCTCGGATGTTCGAAATGTGATTTTAAATGTAAAAATAAATACTGTTTAGTCGCACATGAACGAAGTGATAATACAGAAAAATCTTTCGAATGTACGGAAACAGATTTCAAAACTGCAGTAAACGGAAATCTTTATCAAAAACGAATTACTCATTCAGAAGAAAAGCCTTTCGAATGTCCAGAATGTGATTTCAAACCTGGACACAAAGTAAGTCTACACACTCATTCAGAAGAGAAGCCTTTCGAGTGTACGGAATGTGCTTACAGAACTGCACTAAAGGGAAATCTTCTAATACACAAACAAATTCATACAAAAGAGAAGCCTTTTGAGTGTACGGAATGTGCTTACAAAACTGCAATAAAGAGGAATCTAATACACAACCTAAGTCATTCAAAAGAGAAGCCTTTCGAGTGTCCAGAATGTGATTTCAAAACTGCACGCAAAGTATATCTTCAAAATCACAAACGAATTCATTCAGGAGAGAAACGTTTTCAGGCTCCGGTATGTGACTTCAAAACGGCATACAAAGTAAGTCTTCTACGACACAAACTAACGCACTCAGAAGAGAAGCCCTTTCACTGTGCGGTATGTGAGTTCAAAACTGTACACAAAGTAATTCTTTTAGATCACAAACGAACTCATTCCGAAGAGAAGCCTTTCGAGTGTGCAGAATGTGCTTACAAAACTACACTAAATCGAAAACTTTTAGTACACAAGCAAATTCATTCAAAAGAGAAGCCTTTTGAGTGCACGGAATGTGCTTACAAAACCGCACTAAAAGAATATCTTCTAAGACACAAACAAACTCATTCAAAAGAGAAGCCTTTTGAGTGCACGGAATGTGCTTACAAAACCGCACTAAAAGAATATTTTCTAAGACACAAACGAACTCATTCAAAAGAGAAGCCTTTCGAGTGTACGGAATGTGACTTCAAATCTTCAGTTAAACGATATCTTGTAAAACACGAACTACTTCATTCAGAAGAGAAGCCTTTCGAGTGCACGGAATGTGCTTACAAAACCGCACGAAAAGAATATCTTCTAAGACACAAAAGAACTCATTCAAAAGAGAAGCCTTTCGAGTGCACGGAATGTGCTTACAAAACCGCACTAAAAGAAAATCTTCTAAGCCACAGACGAACTCATTCAGAAGAGAAGCCTTTCGAATGTACGGAATGTGACTTCAAAACTGTTCACAAACGAAGTCTACTAAGTCATAAACGAATTCATTCAAAGGAGAAGCCTTTCAAGTGTACGGAATGTGGTTACAAAACTGCGCTAAAGGGAAATCTTCTAATACACAAGCAAATTCATTCAAAAGAGAAGCCATTTGAGTGTATGGAATGTGCTTACAAAAGTGCAACAAAGGGAAATCTTGTAAGACACAAACAAACTCATTCAGAAAAGAAGTCTTTCAAGTGTACAGCATGTAATTTTAAGACTGGACGAAGAGTTAATTGGTTGATTCACAAACGAATTCACATTGAAGAGAATGTTTCGGAGTTTACAGAATACAATAATTTAGAAACCACACGACTAAACGATGTAATTTTGCAAGAACAAATAGAATATAAGGATCATTTGCGTGATATACTGGATCTTGAGGATTGCACTGAAAAGATTAAACTGGAAATATGTGAAAGTCAATTGTTAATAGACAATCAATTGTTTAATACGAATGATATAAAAATGGAACTTATGTAGATATACATGTTGATATTTCTCAATCTATACTAAGATTTTCTGTTTTAGTTGCAATAAAAATATAGTTTTAGTTGCAATACTTGTCCTTTGTTCAGTTTTATTCTTTTCTGCACGATCCACTTTGCTGATATGAATCAAACTAGATTTTAAATCATTGTTGAAGTTAGAATATACACAATGAAGTGTCGTGAATACTAATTATAAGTTGAATATTTTCAGACTAAAGTCGAATATTTTCAGCCTTACAATATACGTGTGAAATACCGTGTGTTATGCGTCGAATGAAATTAGTCCCATCTCTACCTTCTACAAAACGCGACGTTGCTACGTTTACTCTTTAACAAAGTTTTTGATATATCTCACAAACTATAAAAGATAAACACGCGGAAAAACTTTATTGTATAGACTACTTTGAAACATTTTTTTCTAAGATCAAAATTTAACATATATACAAAGTGTTTCCTGTTTTGCGAACGCTGCTGCCCAATTTCTCGAAAATGGCTTCTAATATTTTTGAAAATTTTCTGTATCGAAAGTTCCTTTAATATTTAAGCAAATAAGCTAGTTTGAAAAATCAGACATGCAATTGTCAAAATAATTTGTCAATGGAAAAATATTTAAGTTTTTTAAATATCTCGGTTGCAATGAGAATTGAGAAAATGGATCTGGGAAACGTACGTAAGATTGTTAAGGTAATAAAATAATATGTCAACACTGTATAATTTAGATAGACAGATTTGATATTGTCAAGGGCTTCCCCCAGATGTCAGATCACGTTTGTAACCATTATTTTAATTATGTTTATTAAATGATTAGTAAAAGGAATTACGACTTTTATTAAGGATAACTAAACAAAACTTGGTGTCAGGTGGGAAAAGAAATTAATGATTGAAGTATTTGTGTAAAAACGTCGTAATGGAATTTGTTTTGAAAGCACCGGACGATTTAAGGGTTTAGTATTTATGAATCTTTTTAATCCACTGATATTGATACATTAGAACATATATTAGAATCCTTTGATAAACATTTTTTGTCTAAATGTAGTCCAACATTTCAACAATGTAAATTTAATCAAATGCATCAGAAAGAGAAAGAACCTGCAGAAACGTTTTTGATAGATCTAAAGAAACGAGCAAACATTTGCAATTATGTATGTACATATGCAAATTGTAAAACTAGTTATTAAGGGAGAATGATTTAAGATCATTTGATTATTGGATTAGCAGATAAATCAATACAACAAAGGCTACTAAGAGAACCAGATTTTCCATTGCAAAAGATGATCGATTTCTGTAAAGCAGTAGAAATTAGTAAAGTTCATTCTGAAGCGCTGAATCCCTCAGTACAAGTAAGCCCACACAACGCAAATAATTCATCTCAACAAGTTTATCCTTTAAAACGTCAAACTGATCCCATAGATTGCAATAAGTGCACGTATCATCACGTAAAAACATATGTCCAGTCTTTAATAAGATCTATAAGTTTGGTAGAGGGAAAAATCATTTTGCGAAAGCATGTTTCAAATGCAAATGTCATGGGACTATAATACCTTATAAATAAAGAAGTACATACTGAAAGGAACAAAAATATTGAAATAGGAGTAATAAAAAGGAATCAAGAGACTATTTATGCAGAAACTATTTTATGAAGAATCTATTTCATGCATAAATACGGAAAAGATATAGAGAAAAAGAAGAATACTGTAATGGATTATTTATACACGTACTTCGTTCAGGATTGCCAGATTTAAAAAAAAAATGGGGTAGATTATTGAAAAAAAAGCCTTAATTAACAAAAATAAACGTAAATTTCAAAGCTACAATGATAAAAAGGGGTAGTCTACCGCCGAAATGGGTAGAAATGGCAACCCTAACTTCGTTGTAATAATGGATGATATGAAAATTTGGAAATATTGGGTGATGTACAATTTAAATTGAATACCGGAGCTGAAATATCGATCCTGCCACGTAATATTTTTGGTCGTATAGTAAATGTTAATATTAAGTTAGAACTAGTACGAATTAATATAATTACTTTCGGAAGTTACATTTTAAAGCCAATAGGGCAAGTACCTTTAAATTGCAGGTTTAATAATACTTTACATTGTGTTAGCTTTCTAGTAGTAGATAGTAGTAGATTAACTTTCTAGCTGTACCATGAATTCTGTATCAAACAAAAGTTCCAAGTGCTCTTCGTGATAAACTAAAACAACTATTAGGTGCCTTAGAATCCACAGATATTATTCAAGCGTCTAATTGTATTTGGCTATATTTGACTTGAATGGATGGATAATGACAGTTTTTGAAACTAGTACCTTTAATAAAATTAAATATATTATTATGGTTTAAAATTTTAGATTACTAAATTACTTCACAGATAAATTAAAAACTCCACGCTAAGTTGATAAAATAAAATAATCTCTCGTTAATCTCTTGATAGATTAATATTTCTTGATGTACTTATTTATGACTAGTTATTTAATTTTAGTTATTTATATTACTATAAGGTCTCATTAATATTCAGGCTTATCTGGTGGCTGTGTTATTTTAACTTTCCGTAGGCTGCTTGCCCAATATTTCTCATTGGTCGTTATTTGTGGTTGGCGGTTGCCTCCTTTTAACTTGTATATTGAGGATCGTTGCTGAACACCTGCGTGATAAAACTAGCGTTATCTTTTTCGCTCTTTTGAGTCAAGGGAGTTCCTTGACCCAGAACTCCCTTCTATTATTAATAAACTATTTGCTAACCCGCTATTTTGATTTTCTTGCATATTTTCGGACTCTTACCCTCCAACATGTTATAATGCCGTAGCATTTTTTATCTCTTCATCTCTGCTGTCATTCCAGCTTTTTGGCTTCGTTGATTCTAACGACTGGACTCTTTTTGCCAGGAAATTCAGTACTTCATCACCATATTGAATTCTGTGAAGTTCTATGAGGCTCTGCTCATATAGTTTAGTTGTCTCCGTTTTCTACTTCCTGCATATGATTTGCTCTATAAAGGGACCCCATTTTCAGTTCTTATTGCTAGATTATTTATTGCTACCATCATTTCGACTTTTATATCGTGTAGCTTCTTTAACTGCTCGACATTTCCTTGTGTGATGTTCGGAAAATCCAGTAATTTATCTATGTATGTTCTTTCCGAATTAATGATTCTTTTTTATTATTTCTGAGTTTAATTCCTAAGAGTTAATTTGTTGTTTTATACCTAAGAGTCTCTAAGACACTGTAAGGCTGTCTTTACTTTTTTAAATTAAATTTGTAAAATTTAATTTGTTTATTTGTTGTTTTTAATTCCTCGGGGCCATAAAGACACTATGAGGATGAATTTAAATTAAATTGTTTTAAGATTTAATTTATTCGTAATTAGAGCTGACGCTAGAATTACTTATTTATTAGAATAAAATTTTTACTGTTTATCTTATTTAATTCAATTACAATTAAAAACCGATGATCTATTCAAATTTAAATGTTTTATTAAATTTAAATTTATTCTTACCAGCGATTATTTTTTGTTACTACAATGATTTATATACAAAT
>WYDF02070298.1:0-11470 GCA_009867245.2 Adranes taylori
GACGTTTTTAACATATATAAAATATTTATAATGGAGCACGTAACAAAGATAATACATAATATATATATATATAAACTCCAAGTGGCAACTAGTTATAAAAATGTGAAAAAAGTTAAAAATAAGACACAAAAAAATAAATAAGTCTGTTTTACTTTTGATTAAATTGCTTATACAAAAATACTAACTTAGATGCTTTTTCCTTTCGTAATTTATTTCTGTTTGGAATGCACTAACCCAAATGCAGGAAATAACGTTCCACTGATGCTGATGAAGCTACGGCTATATGCAATTGAACAATATACGGTAGAATTTATGTTATATCTAATTTGTCTTCCTGCGTTTCGACCACTCTACAGTGGATATATTTTTACTTATGAAGTAAACAAAAAAAAGTTAAGACTTGACTTCGCGTCATATTTAACAATAAGCGGGAGTGGCCCTGACCCAAAAAATACCCTGAAACTGCTTCCAACTTTATCATTATCGTTTTCTATTAATTTTTTCTTGTCTTTTTGAGGGTCCAGCTTATATGCTAGAAAGTGGCAAGGAGCAGGGCTTGATTATAACGCCTTTTGAAAATAGCTAAAGTTGCTAAATTAATATTAAGTATCGCTTCCATATTTGTTTCTAATTCCTTCCAAATCTGTACAGAATCAGATATTCTTGAAGACTTTTGTGCAAATTGTTGGATCAATTTGATTTCTATTCTCTTCACAGATTTTAAAAAAATGCCATTCTTCTATGTAAACTTCTAAGCAGGCTATTCCAACAAGGCGATTCCAGCGAACCTCGTGCGGCAGTATTAAACCTTTTCCTCCTTCAACTTTATATTTTGAAGAAGCAAAATGATTGTTTCGGAAGTATTTTACAATTTGAATTATGTGCTCTCGCAAATGTTTAATCCCTAAATCTTTTGAAAGTAAATGTAATACATGTGCAGAGCATCCATATGATATTATATTTAAAGTTGAATTTTTATGTATAACATTGTCCCTCCTTTTTGTCATATTAGCTGCATTGTCAGTAACAATGCTAGTTACTTGACAATTATTTTCATTTTTACATTTTTCAATAATATTTAGAACAATATCAGTAAGATACTCATCGGTGTGAGATTTCCCAGTAGTATCTATGGATTCATACAAAAATGAAACACCCTATTCAGTTGTTAATGTAGCACAAATTATAGGTTCATTGTGTACATTTGACCATCTATCAATATACTAACAAGCTGAATTGACATCTAGATCAGAAAAACATCTCTCTTCGTTGTGAATTTCTTCAAGCAAACTTGAATTTATAGTTTTTTCTGTTAGGTGGATTGTAACCTGGTCTTAAGAGTTCTAATAGTTTTCTTACTCAGCATGTTCTACAAATTTGAAGTTTGTATTTGTAGCAAACAATACTCTCGCAAGTTGCTTATCTATTTCTTTTTTCTTTGATTCGGACGTACGTGTTACAAATGTTGTAATATCGCCAATATTTTTCTATATACAAACTGTGATTGAAAAACTGTCTGTATATTAGAGGTGTCCAGTGGATGGAGGTCTTCGTTAAGGGAGAGTTTACTATATTTGCCTTTTTATATATCATCAATTTTGGTTGAACGTTTAAAGCTAGAAGCCTCTAACCATTTACCCCTTATATCCTCTTTATATGGAGTTAAGATACATCCAAAGCATGATCAGGTTTACTGGGGTACGAGGGGATGAGTCGCACTCTAAGATTAATGGGATAATGAAAAAATAAAATTATTAAGCTTATCCTGTTAATTGCGTTAGAACAGATAGCTTAAAAATCAATTTTCTTTGAGAATAGTACAAATGTTAGGCACTAATTCTGAAAAAACAAATTCAATACTTTTTCAAATTCAAAAATTTAAGTCCAAAAATGGTGTTACACTATATTTGGCGGTTTAATTTTCAAAATATTCCATGCCCGCCTGAACTTTTCAGACCCCCAAAGTTGATGACTTAATCGGACACTTAATCCAAAGTGATAAGACTTCACTGTTTCCGCTGCATATTTTACAAAATTAACTTCACTCGCCTATAGAATTGATTGCCATCAAAGAATGGAATAAATCATGAATTTTATACATCATGGGTTTTCTATAAATAATAGTATAAACATTTTAGTTTCTTATACTTTATTTATACAATAAAAATTAATATATTAGGAGATAAATGAAAATTAATTGTAATT
Organism: Adranes taylori; assembly: GCA_009867245.2. Lineage (NCBI taxonomy): Eukaryota > Metazoa > Arthropoda > Insecta > Coleoptera > Staphylinidae > Adranes > Adranes taylori. The sequence continues at coordinate 2,206 of WYDF02070298.1, forward strand.
TCATTATGTAGGTTAATAGGTTGCAAACATAAACTCAACATATTAAGCATTTCTAAGAAATAATAAATAATTCTTACATAAATTTATTTAATGGAAAGAAATATGAGGTTTAATAAATAACGAGAATTTTCAAATTATGAGTGCTACTGCTTCTTTAAGCGCACCTTTTTTTCTTATATTGATAATGTCTCCGATGTCGCTATCAATTATCAATCTAAATGATTTCGTGGTTTGTGTATGACCTCTATATTCTTCTGACTATATGGCCAACTAAAATAAATGTCCGTTTATTTTCAATTTGGATCTTGTCATAAGGTTTTATGTGAAAAAGTCAAAAATTCTATAATGTGGTGCATCTAGATTTATAGTATCTAATACTTCCTGTATAGATGACATCAAATTATATCTATATCAAAGGGAATCAAGATAGCGATCCAATGAGTCTTATATTTGCGAAGAGTATATACATTTTAGTTGGCCATGATATGACTAGCAAAGAAGTACGATGTTTCTTGATGACACGGGACAATTTCGTGACAATTCAACCCAGATATCTCCCTCACCACTTCAGATTTTAATGAAATCTATATATTTCTCTTCATTTTGACTTCATAACCTTTCAACGTTTTTAATAATGGAGTATCGCGAAACACAGTCTTTCGAAAATTATTTGTAACCTATCATTTAATCTGAGATATTTTATAATTAGATGGTCTCAAGTATAGGATTTCTACATCATTAAATTAACCCACTACATGTGGAAAAATGTTGGGCTCCCTGAGAACAAAAAAGTGGGTTCTGAAAAGCAATTAATCTATTTATGTGCTTTTGTACGTGAGTACATTTAGTATCTACAAATATATGTATGATTACTAAAATTATTTGTTATACACGTGTTGCCATTAGGCGACTGAAACTTTGCACGCTTAGAATTGTTACAGCATAAATACAATGGCGTTTATTCAATTTCAATATTTATGATAGAACGCGATGTCTAAAGTCGAACGTTTTTTTGCGATAGTTCCGGAATGACTTATGTAATGTTTTTTTTATATCTTTTCAGCATGCTTTTGTTTAATAATATTTTGCAAAATGACTAAATTGTATTTCTTGCTTTACAAGATTACGAGCCTTCCCGATTTTTTCCATTTTCCAAGGATGAAAAGGATATTGAAGATCCAACGTTTTGCCACTATAGAGGTCAAAAAATGGAATCCTGGAATAAACTTAAGTGGATACTAAAACAGTCAAGAGAGTGCAATATACAAAACTATATTGATATACATTCGTTATTCTAATGCGATTTTTCCTTTGAAAGAGGGAGACTATATTTGTGTTAATGAGAGAGTACGAACTTTTTGGAATTCTCGTTATTTATTAATCATATTACCTCTTATAAATTTTTATACACAATTCTTTTAAAATTATAAGTATACTCGCTTATAATTTACAAAAACAAACCTTAATTATATCAATACATGTATGTAAGAGAATTGGCATAAGACCATGTAATAAATCAGCTTTTTTCTAATTTTCGTTTGAAACGACATAAACTTCAATGTTTCTTGAAATGTTCTAAGTACCGCCAACGCATTACAAATTAAAAAATAATCATAGTTGTAGTGTTTGGCAGATTTAAATTTGATGAAGTTGTGTCAGTAATCACAGGTTTTGGCGATGAATGTAAAAAAGGACAATGAGGTTTTCTACATCCAGTTGGTTGAGATTCCCAATAACATGGTATAACTTTCCGATTTTTCTAAAACAAATGTATATCTATATATACATGATCAAGCCAATATTGCAACTGCAACAAAGCAATAGTAATCAGAAAATACTCAGACAAAAGGGTGATTCCATGCCAAATCAACCAGTCACTCAACCTGACCATCTTCATTTTTTATGAAAATTTCAAGGATTATTCTCTCCAATGATATAAATGAGAATATATATTTAGATATTTTTTTATCTTTTGGGTTTTGGTGTAATTATTTTTTAAATTTTGGGAAAGTAGTCATTTTTTGCATGCATTAACTTTTCAAATCTTGAATTACTTAACTTCTATTAGAGTTAGAGAATTGTTTGACCCCTTGTTTTAAAGGGCATTTCATAAGGTTTAATATGATATACTACACTTGAACATGTTTACGGAAAAAAAAGTTTTGAATTGTCAAAAAAAATATTTTATTTTTTTAAGATGGTGTTTTTTAAAATATTTGAAAAATATATGTTTTTGCAATGTTATAAGCTTTAAATCCTAAAATTTACAGAGTGGGGATCAACTAATTCATAAACATGAGCTAGTAGGTAATTCGCGCCTATCTGCATCCAAGCGCCTATTCTGCATCTGCCAATCTTCTCTCCGCTCATCTCCACAGAAATGACCGCTCATCACATTAGAAAACGAGAAAATACGAAAGAAGGAGAAGAAGTAAATTCAAATTCTTTTACGACGATCGAACTAACAGCGTTTCCATACCCCGAAACTATGGATATTTATTTGTTTTGAAATTTTTTAAAGAGTACGGTTGGTAACCCTAACAGTGAGTAAACAATTAGTTGCGAGCAATGTTACTTAAAATTTTCACTTAAAAGTATGACTGTTTTTTTTTAATTGAAAAACTTATTGCGCAAAGATATAAAAAATGTTTCAATTACTTCACAACGCGCAATAAGTTTTTCAATTAAAAAAAACAGTCATACTTTTAAGTGAAAATTTTAAGTAACACTGCTCGCAACTAATTGTTTACTCACTGTTAGGGTTACCAACCGTACTCTTTAAAAAATTTCAAAACAAATAAATATCCATAGTTTCGGGGTATGGAAACGCTGTTAGTTTAATGAAGAAAATTTGACTTATTATAATTTTAATTTTTAACTTTGCTCTACTAATTTAATTTTGTGACAACATGGTTGAACTAAGTACATCAAAACCTTTTTTGGTATATTGTTGTAACCCACTAAAGAAACCTGGTCTTGATTATCACAAGAAAAATTTGGACTGTGAATGAAAATGTTTTGAGACATAATACCAATTTACATGAAGGTGACAAGATATGTGATGGGTGTCGTAAAGCCACACTAAAGCTTCCAGAGATTGTAACTCAGCAAGAAGATTGGCATTCAAACAGCTCAGAATCACAAATGATTTGAATGTTCCTGAAGTACCATCAACTCCGGAGAAAATAGAGGCAATTCAAGCTTTGAACAAAAGTCTGATGCTATAAAAGAATCACCGATTAAAAGAAAACGTTTAACTGAAAAACATTACCCAGAAAGAAGAATTAAGAAGGTGACGGAAGCTTTTCGAGCTAAAATTCTAAATTTAAGCCCAGTACCTCTGAACCTGACACTATAACAAATTATGACAATGAAATTATTGACAAACTTATAGAAAATTTGAATGACACTATAGATTAAAGTGTTATTTTTGAACTACGCTTCCCAAAAGTTGGACTTTAAGAAAATTGAAAATGGTGTAGGGTCGTGTCCAAACCCAAAACCTGGTAGAACATTGGACTCCGGAGTTGCAAACCTAGACAAAGAATTATATCAAAATGATGAAATTAGTCGTCAAATGCCATAAAAAAAACTTTACGTCTAAACTTTCTTTCATTACTGCACAACAGTCTTCCTATTTGCGACACTTAAAAAAATTACCTCAAAATCAATGCATTGTATTTTGTTATTTTGCTGAAAATTATGCATTTACACTTCAAGATGCTGCACAAGGCTTTCACTAGAACAATGCTCAAGCAACAATACCTCCATTTGTGATTTACTATGTTGATGAGGACCCCAAAAAGTTGGCACACCTGAGTATAATTATCATTTCTGATTGTATATTACATGATACAGTGGTTGTTCATTTGTTTCAGCGTCTCATGATTGATTTTCTTAAGCAGAACTTGTCCCGTAAACCTGAGAAATTGAATTATTTTTCTGATGGAGCAGACAAAACTAAACTTCAAAATACAACATCTAGAAAAATTGATCATAAAGCAATTCAAAGAGAGGACCATGATAGTCGTTTGAGCAAGAATACAATCACTAAAACCCTTCATTTAATCTATTTCATCAACACACATAAGGTGCAGGAAGAAATTAAGACATATTTTAAAGGTGGACATACTAAAGCAATATGCTATACTCGTGTCTACTATACGTTTCAACCAAAGACCTAGTTGGAGCTGTTTTACACTATTTTAAAAACACTCCAGTCGTATAGAATTTCTTAGCTTTACGGAGCGTTCTTCTACCACTAATAAATACCTATTTCAAACACTTTGAAAAAAAACCGATATTCCATTTAAAAATTGTGTTAAACCTTTCGATGGGGTCCCCGGCATGACTCAATGCTTCACTAAAAGCATGTCGTTCTTCAACTTGCTCAGGTAATTCAACTTGCGCAGAAATGCTACAATCAAAATATTTGCAACAATTGGTAGAAAAAATCAAAGCCACTTCAACTGGACTCAACCTTTTTTCCTTCGGGCCACATACACATGTTTGCTATGCTACACTTTTGGTAAGAAAAAAGAAAGGAAACTCATTTACTCTTATTTTTGGGCTGATTACCTTTTTTAGGTCTTCCATTCCCATATTTTTAAAAACCACCTTCCTAATAATAGTGTTTCGGGCCGCACATAAAAGCTTGACGAGTCGCAGATTGAGTATCGCTGCTCTAGGGGCTAGAAACAGGAAACAAAACCCTTCAGGACAGAAGAAAGCGAGTAATAGAAATATTAGTTCTTCGTAGGAGATACAATATCGCATTGAAAGATTCAATTGAATAATTGGAATTTCGATGCATACACAAACACACACAATGGCAAACAGATTTTTTGTTCTTAAATAATTATATTCTACATGAATCATATGAAAAATTGATCCTAAAAACCGTTCGACTGTAAAGATGAGATGCCTGCAAACGCTTTAAATAAAATCGCTCAAATCCTTCTTGGACTTGATGAGGAAAAATTAAAAGAGCTTTAATCATTTTCGGAATAATGGCAGAAACAATGTCACAGTGGAATAGAATATTAAAGAGAAGCCATGAAGAACAAAATCAATGAACAATATAGATAAACTCCACTTAAATGTGTTAATAGATTTGTCAGCGTTCTATCATTCACGAGGCACAAAAACTTAAACTATTTGTGTATTTTTTATCCCCTTCCCCCGATAAATGAGGTTCTCCTGAAATCAATTTAGAACATACATTAAACTGGTCTGCTAGGCCGACCGACAACTTTCTTGAGAGGTGTGCAAGTATGTGGAGTATATTACCTTTTATCTGAGTAAATAATATTGAAATAGTGCAATGTGATAAATTCTAAATGAATCATATCTAATGAATTAGTAATACACTAATTTGATTTTATGATTACTTCTTAAAAATGCTAATTACACATTCATGTGTCTATCAAAATGCTATGACAACCAATAATAGACCGATATCTATTGAAAGCTATAACCCTAAACTATTTGAAGGCTTGGTAGTTGACTACATCTCAAATAATGTATCTAGTAGATTTAATCGGCACGGTTTTGTCAAGGGATTATCTACTTCTACGAATTTGTGTTTCACTCAATATGTCTCGGGAGCTTTAAATAATCATAAACAAGTTGTTGTAATCTGTATGGATATGTCTAAAGCCTTTGACGAGGTGAACCATGCCATACTACTCCAGAAACTTTACAAATTCGACTTTCACATTAACTTCTGCAAATGGTTAAAAAATTATCTACTTGATAGAACTCAAATCGTGAATATAAATGGCCACTTATTGGATGAGTTTAGTCTCACATCGGGCCTCTCCTTTTTAACATTTTTATAAATGATATTGGTAACAACATTTCCGCTAGTAATTATCTTCTATATGTCGATGATATGAAATTATTCAGAATAGTAAAAAATTCTTATTATGCTCACTTACTACAGAAAGACATCGACGGTGTTTTTTCATGGTGTGAATTAAGTAAACAACATGAAATTAAAGATAAAAAATGTAATAAGACTCATTAAAAATAGGTTACATGCTTCAAATCTTTGTTACTCTATTTATGGTGGTCTGTTGTCTAGTCTCTTGTTTCAAAGATCTTGGTATCACTTTCGACCCTAAACTGACTTTTGAAAACCATTATGATGCTACTATTAATGGGGCCTTTAAAGACCTGGGCTTTATACTACGGACCGCCAACGTATATAAAGATAGTAGAACTATGAAATCTCTCTTTTATGTTCTAATTAGATCTAAATTGGAATATTGTAGGGTTTTGGTCCCCCTTTAATCAAGTAGACATTAAGCGACTAGGTGTTCAAAACAAGTTTTTGAGATGTCTGTACATTAAACGTCAAGGTGTAGTTGTTGACTAATCAGCCTCTCAAATGAGACTTGATTTGAACTTGGATAGTCTTTATAGTAGAAGCAAAGTGAATGACATGTTTTCTGTTTCTATCTTATAAATGTAAATTAATTAGTTGTAAAGGGATTTTACCCGTGTATTTTCAAATAAATAAGTTGTATTACCCATCATTTATACACAATTTTTGTATAAAGCAAGTTTACATACCCTCAGTTCCATGTGTCGAAAATTACAATGTACATTAACACATTTTCCTTCTTTCCAAAATGAACAAGTTGTTTCACAACCTAACGCACTAGGTTCATGTCTAAAGTTGCACTTGTCACCCTAAAATGCTTAGATTATAGTAAATATTAAAAATAAAACATAACTACCTTGGTGCACGTAGAATAATAATAAAAATAACAGTCATTATTTTTTCTTGGTGATTCCAAATCAGTCATTTTGTAGAAAAAGTTGTCAAAGCTAAAATAGGTAGAATTGATATTATTCATAATTAATTTACTTCTAAAATTTAAAACAATTCAAAAGAAACAAAGTATTTTATAAGAAAAATCTCCAACAGAAGGGAATCTTAAGAAATATGGTAAAATTAAAATCTAAATATACAGTAAATATATAAGATTAACTTTTACTTGTAGTAAAAAATTCTTACCAATTATATATTTTATTTCCAGACTCTTAAATGTTTTATGCAATCATACAAGTAAAAACGTATTAACTTTATTTTTTGTGTTTACAAAAAATCATGAAATAGCCACTTGTCACGTCACGTCACTCTGGTCAAGGTCGTTTACATTGAGGAAACAGCAGTCAAATTTACGTGATGACACGTGGTATACCATCTGTACAGTACATCCCATTATTTTCTTTCATAAAAGTGATTCATTTTTTCTAGAGTTCTACATTCTCTATTGCTTTGAGGGATGTTGAATGATTTACAGAAATCTTGAATGATTTTGATAAATAACATAGCTTAAACACAGATTATGTTATTCGATTAAACGATTAGATCCTTTCAAGTTAGAATAAGTAATCTTTAATTTCTAATAGACTTAACTCTTTTGATATAATGTTGTAAATGATCAAGTATTTTCGTGCACCTTGTTAGGTAATTATTTTATTAATGATAGTTATTGGTTTCAGTCTTTGTTGGGTGGGTGTGTACTTCTCTGCATCTTCAGAACTCTAAGATATAATTTTTTTTACTATCATAAAAGTATGTCATGAAAGTTGAACCCAATCAGTATCCTAATAACTGAGAATTTGTGCAGATTAGTTGTGTTTTCATATTGCAATCTACGGTTTTACTTTAAGGCTATTTTGCCACGGACGGTAATGGAAACGCTAACGGGACACCTAAACAAAAACATAGTAAGTGAATTTATAATTGGAAGTAACTGTGTTCTACAATTGCTTTTTTTTACCAGTGAAACAGAGAAAATTGCAATCGCCATAAACTTGAATAAGTCTCTTTTTTGTACATTGGTGTGCTCCTAATTTTATTCTAAAAGAATTTTTAATAAACTTTTAATCATTAAAAAATATAACTAATTTCTTTTGATTAATGCATCTTCAAATTGATGACTTTTTTAATATAACGATAATATTATTGTTTCACATCTGTTTTAACAAAATTTTCTTTGTTAATATAATAATTTTACTTATACAATACAATAAACAAATATAATTTATATGCAAATAATCTTCCTTCGCCATCTCCTGACTAATTATAAATGTAACCGCAAAATGCGTTACGTTAAGATTTGGCAATTTTTCACGTCCCGGTTATTAACATGGTTATTAACCGGTTATACATACGTGGAAAGTATGAAAGGTGTTGAGATTTTGGTAACAAACAATAATATAATATTAGTTTTTGCCCAACTTTTTATAAGAAAAGACGTTCTAGAGTATCTAAGATACAAAATATAATCGAATCGTACGATAGAAAAGAATACCAAACTGTTTATGCTTGATAGTATTTAAAGCGGCGTTATTTCTTAACCTTAAAAGCGTACCGCGTTAGGGAACGAAATTTCATAGCATTACAATTAAAGATAAGTTATGATTTATATATGTCACCAAATAAAATACATTATGCTGCAAGATTATTTAGCACACATTCTTCTACATTCATTTTTATAGGTCTATATTTTAGAGACAATGGAAAAAAAGACGATATTTCTCTAACGAGGAATTTAGGATGCTAGTAGATATTCTATACCAACATATAAATTCAATTCATCAAATTTACTAAAATTATCTTCTGTTCTATATCTATTACGTGTTTGATAAGGTCGTCTATCTCAATTTACAAAATTAACAATATCATTGTCTAAAACATCCTCAACATCTTCAAATAAATCCATTATATTAATAAAAATCTCTCACAAACAAATAATCCTAAAGAAATAAAGGTTACATAACCTACATTAAAGGGTTTTTTCCTTACTTGTTAGTTTATAGGGTAGTTTGTCATTAAGTCAGATTTTATATGCTAAGTATCGCTACTTTCCACTTTACTCGAAGATGAATAAACCGACCCTTGAAGGCCGATTTATAGTTCTTTTCACCGAGCGCAACGCAAGCCAAAAACAGGTAAACGCAAGAAAATAAAATGTCAATTTATAGATTAACATAAGCGCAAAAAAAATTAATCCCGCGAAATTTGAATATCTATTTGGATATTTCTTATTCTATATGTAGAAAAAAGGTTTTACATCGATTAAAAGAATTTATTTAAAGTATATATTAACACCTAATATTATTTATTAAATTAAAACTATTGCTTATGTTTACTAATTTAGACTTTTTGACTACTTATAATGAAACAATAATAAATAATATTATATAAAATTGTTGTAGACAGGTAACCAAAATTGTACAATATTGT
>WYDF02070309.1:0-11470 GCA_009867245.2 Adranes taylori
TTTTTTGTAATGCTTTTACTTGATGATGATATTTATATATTGAAAACGTTCGTAATGAAAATTTAGTTTCATTTATTGTACAATTTTCGGTCACCTGTCTACAACAATTTTATACATTAAATAATAAATAGACCAAATAATCAGATTTATTTCAAAATATATAAGAGAAGCAAAGATGCGCGGGAGCAAATATTGAACATTCGTGTTCAACATTCATTTTGCGGCAAAGAGATGCCTGACACGACCTTGCACGCCAAGAGTCGTAACAAAAGCTAAATAGGTCGCGTAGATACACAACAAGAGCGATAGATCGCACACAAATTTCCGCATTAGCGGGGAAGCATTAATTCGCATGAGTCACGGTCCTACACCGACAGCATGGATTTTAAATACAAAAGCATTTATCATTATTATTTCATTAAGGAAGCTAACTTACTCACGCATACATATCAAGATGCATTATCCCGTAACCTGGTACGTCATTATATGGGACGTCGCTAGCATTTCCATATGCACATACATATAAAATTGTCTTCGCGCAAATATTTTTACAATATTCTTCAATTTGAATATACTATTATTTTTCATTGGCTGGCTTCTGCATTGACAGGGATAGCGTTTGTCGCGTGCTCGCTTTCACTTTATTCTGACTGGAGCACAATTTATGTTCGCATAGAATTTCGACGTGGGATACAATGCAATATTGTTTCTTAACACACTCAACGGGAATAAATGTTTTCTTGGTAGGAGCTTTACACTTCCTAAAGATTTTAGCAGAAATTTCCTTCAAGTCACACGCACGAGGGCCGGAAACTACAAGAAGTGCCGTTGGTTAGCCGTCCGCCAGAAGTTGCTTGTTCTCAGCTAATTTCATATAGAAGGACCCACCCAAGCCAGCGTTAATTAGACGCATTTTGGTTCTTGTTCCGATTGTCTAAGAGTGAGTATCCCCACATGATTTGATTACTAATAATTCTCTATTAAGTGGCCAAACGTATTCTTGAAGAGCGAGCAGAATTTACACTCTTGAATCTGATTTTGTTCTCGCCAACGACAAATCACTTATTTTTATTTAAATTAAATTCATCTACAGTAGTAGAATTTCATAACATCAGATCAGGTTTATATAAATTACATTACTTTAAATTTCGGCTGAATCTTTCGATCTATCATCATCCAATCTGATCTTTACTCTATCACCTGCACTTCCTCCACGTTGTTGTATGTACATCTATGCACTTTATTTTTAACATTACCCCATAAATAGTTATCAGGAGGAGTAAAATCATGTGATCTTGCAGCTCAACGTACTATTCCATTAGTTTCTATTACTCTCCCATTAAATTGCTCATTTAAATCATCCATAACGGCAAGATTATTATGCGAAGGACAAACATTCTGGTGCAATCCATTTATGTAGTAGTTTCTAGTCGCAACTCTTCTATCAAATTTTCAATCTCTAAAAACGAGAGATATCTTTGTCCTGATAAAACTATTTATAATGCCACACCAAACATTGAAACCAAATCTGCTTAGTTTCGAACTGCAAGAGTCAGCTGTAAGTTAGTTTGGGAGTAGTAATGTTTATTGTGTCTATTAAACATTACAAAACTGGTAACATAGTTTCGTCTGGCCAGAAAATAATATTCTTGAAATTGGCATTTGCATTCACTGGGCCGAAATCCCAGTCCCAAATTTGCAGTTTTTTTTCTGCAACTCCAGGTCTTGATCTTTGAGATTGTTTACATTTATAACACTTAACTTATGTTTCTTTAAAATATTCGATACTTTAGACTTTGACACATACATACTCTGGGAAACTTCCCTGGAAGAAACACATTTATCCACATTAGCACAAGCTAACACTAATTCTTCCTTTTCTGCATTATTCTTATTGTACTTCTTTGCTCTTGCTGCAGCAAACGAACCTGAATTCTTCAGATTACAGTCTAAGAGTAATATTATTTTATGATCAGGCAATCGCCTTTCTGGATATTGAGCTCCATCATGGCACCAATTATGTCTGGCCGAAAATGAATATGCAAAAGCCATTTGCAAAAGCCTCATTGGTTTTATTAAATTCCAATAAAAATCCAAAAAAAGTCACCGTGAAAATTAATTCAAACCGAATCTCAATATGTTGAGTAACAATAAAGTTATGGAAAATAAAAGAACTTTGTAGATTTTAGTTTTTTTTTAAATATTTTGCAACTTATGCAACAGAATATGCAACTTTTCGCTAATTTAACCATTCCTCTATCTCTTCAAATACAAAAGTTACCCATGTTGTCCCTATGAAATTCAGGCATCTTGTATAATTTATTGTTTTATTGAACGTAAATTTGGTTAATAATTATCTGGATTATTTTTATTATAACTTTCCATTCTCATTTCACCCCCATTCTTATATTTTTCTTTTCCTATTATTATTTATACAGTCTTCTTCAGGTTACTCTGATATCACCTTCCCGATCTAGTATCATGTCACCTCTATCATCCATATCGCTAGCTCCATCCATGTAAACTAGGTGTTTTATTCTAGCATCACCTCTACCATCCCATCTGTCTGATCTATCCATATCAACTTGCCGATAAATATCAAGATCACGATAATCAACATCATCATATAGAGATATCCTTGCCATGTTAATGCGACTTAATGTCATGGCGGCCACGTCTTCTTTTTCGACCACGAGGCCAACGTCCATGTCCGATTCCTAGAAGAGCAGCATCACCATCGCCCAACGCATCACCATCTTCAGTAGTTAGGACTACACCATTTTTAACTTAAAGAAGTCAAGCTCTTTCCGTAGTCAGTAGTCCACCAGAGCAAGTAGTAAAACACTTCCTCCTTCGGTTTTAAGAAGATCACCTTAAAGTACACACCTCGTTCGATACTTAAAACTCCACCTTTATGCAATCTAAGAAACACTCCTTCGTTTGTATTAAGTAGTCCTATCCAATCTGTAGTAAGATATCCACGTGAAGCAAGACGAACAAGATTTCCAGTGCTCCCAAGTATTCTCTCTTTCAAGTAACTACCAGTATAGGTTAAACGACTTGTTCTTTTCAGACTATGAATTTAAAGAATAAGTATTGAAGATTATATAGTGCTTACTAAATCAAGTAATACGAATTTTTTAATGAATGAAAGCTCCTAATTAGAAGATGATGTGTAACATATATGAGAGATGAAGTTAGAAAAAAATTACCGATAAACCGCGGGTAGGTGGCCATTTCTGCTATCAGGTATCAAGCTTTATCAACACCCTTATTTTTAAGAACGTCATTGTATGTGTAACTGAATACACACTAACTCTGTTCTGAACCTATCTCATCGGTTAGAATTATTATATTAAATCTTCTATATATGTTACACGTTTGATGGTCGACATATGCGATGTGTTTTTAATTAAATTGAAATAATTCCTATAGTAGATCTAATTTAAAGATTCGCTTCTACAAAAACATTCCAACAACTGAAATGCTATTTTTGGACTAATTAACACCTCATGATGAGCCTTTATGTTTTTAGCAATGAAGCGAGGGACTTTAACAATCAAAGTCACATCGCATATCTCGACCATCAATGTTGTAACATATATAGAAGATTTAATATAATATTTTATAACCGATGAGATATAACCAAATGCAATATTAAGGGAGAGGTCCGTAGTGACGGACGCGGTTACCCGTATAACAAGCTTAAAATGGAACTGGGCCGGTCATATGGCGCGACTTACGGCCAATCGCTGGACAAAGAGGATAATTGAGTGGAGACCGCGCCAAGACGCATACAGAAGTAGAGGCCGTCCACCGACCAGATGGACCGACGACATCAAAAGGATAAAGACCAACTGGATAGAGGCAGCACAGGATCGGCCAGGATGGAGAAAGCTACGGGAGACGGGAGATTGGTCGCTTGATGATGATGAGATAGGTTTAGAACAGAGTTAGTGTGTATCAGTTACACACATGCAATGACGTTCTTAAAAATAAGGGTGTTGATAAAGCTTGATACCTGATAGCAGAAATGGCCATCCACCCGCGGTTCATCGGAATTTTTTCCTAACTCTTATATATGTTACGCATCATCTTCTAATTAGCACCTTTCATTCATTAAAGAATAAGGTTTAAGGTTCTACATCTTAATTAATGTATAGATATCAATTTAAGAAACAAATATAGAATGTCGTTTCAATTCATCCATGATATTTTGGGCATTTTGCACACCTTGTCCGCTCTTATAGACTTGACTGCCGCCTCGCGTCAGAGCTCCTACTGCAGATAAGTCAACAGATAGTGGAACTAGAAATGATAAAATTCTACGAAATATATTTGTCACTATAGTTAAATATTTTCTAATAATAAATAACAATTCTTAAATCTATTTGCGTAATTATTTTGTCTATCCTATGTATATATATATATATATATATATATATATATAATACCACATCCAGTTAAAAATCACTAAGTGTTTATTAATTAACATTAAACTAAACCGATAATTCACTTAATATAAAGAATGTTCATACATGTCATTGAAATAATAATGTGAAAAGTATCCCCATGAAAAGTAACTTCTTCTTCAACAAGTTTTGATTTTGGATTTCTATCCTTCAACCATTGTTATTCCTATATGACATACTCTTGTCGTGTTTTGTTAATTTAATTTGGTTTTGATAACCATTATTATTCACGACGCCTGAATGCCTTAATGTCATTATTGCTTGAAAAGCAATTTAAAGAATTTTCTTCAGCGTACGCCTTTCTCAAAGATCAACAGTTAATTATTATATATTTTCTGTATCATTTATGTATGTTCACCAAAAATTTTGATTATCTTTAATTTTCTATGAGATTTACAAAAGTCATGAAAAGTAACATTATCATAATATTTAATGAAACATTGCAGTGATTTGGAGTAGTCATGTTCAAGCAGAAAATGGAGACGCTATTCCAACTCTAACAATTGTATTTATTTTCTAAATAATTCAATACATTACTGTGGAAATAAACTATCCGGATTTAGATCTTATGCAAATCCCTTTTTCAAGTAACTAGTTAAACAGGGTGACTTGTTGACTACCTGCTGAAAATCTGGTGACCTGAGGGTGACTACGATGTGAAAATCGATACAATTGGAAAAACCATTGGAAATAGAACGTCTTTTTATTGATTCAAAATGTTTTACCAATAAACGTTTCAATCAAATATAAATAAAAAGAACACCGACTAATTAAAAAATTCTTAAAAATTAAGTCAGTTATTGTTCGAATTGATAGAAAGTAACTACAGTGTAATTAAAACCATCGAAAATGAGGCCTTCAGGCAATAGGTTAAATCAATTATGAATAATAGATATTGATTCTTACCATAAATTCTAAATAAAGTAAAAATAAAGATGGATAGAGCTCGATACTCTTCAATAAACGATATTAATTTTTTTGATTCTCACTTTTGGTCTCATGATGGCTTAAATTTTAAAAACCAAGCCATTCGTAAAGGCCATGTTATTAGATATGATTAGACGAGGTTTCTTGTTTAAGTAATAGCGTTAACAATTAATCATTGCAAATTATAAAATTTATATTTCTTAATACCTGTGTCTTGAAATTTTTTTTGCCCCGTCAGGGATTCGAACCCGGACCTCTCGATTGCCGATTGATTGCTCTTCCACAAATAGTATTTATTATGTATTTGTTTTCGGAATCTATTAAGATAGGCAACTTATATATCAGGATTTGCCTTGGTCACGTATTTGCTACTTTCGATCGATTCATTCATCATCGGGTAGATGGAGCCACTTGGATGTTTCTTATTAATTTCTTTTCAGCTTTACTGGCGTTCGCATGTTTAATTGAATATTTGATGTTTCGTGGTTAAAGCGGAAAATAAATTTTAAAAAAAACATCCAGGAGGCTCCACCTACCAGATGACGAATTAATCAATGGACGGCAGCAAACAGATGGCCAAAACAAATCCGATATATATGTTGCCTATCTTAATAGATACGGAAAACAAATACATATTAAAAATTATTTGTGTCTTCGAATAAGAGCCCGTTAGCTCAATTGGAAAAGCAAGCATTTAGCAATCGAGTAATCAGGGTTCCAGTCCCGGACGGGGTAAACATTTTTTCGAGACAAAAGTAATAAGAAATATTAACTTCATAATTTACTCTATTAAATATAGACAGTGTGGAGGTTTAACCACGAAAAATCAAATATTTATTTAAACATGCATCCACTGAAAAAGCGGAAAAGAAATTAAAAAAATATCCAGGAGGTGGCCAAAACAAATCCTGATATATAAGTTATGGAAGTTACGGTAATAGATACGGAAAACAAAGACATATTAAAAATTAATGTTTTCGTTAGCTCATTTGGAAGAGCAATCGACTAGCAATCGAGAAGTCCGGGTTCGACTCCCAAATGGGGCAAACATTTTCTCGAGACATAAGTAGGTTTATAGTAGGTGGAGGTTTAACCACGAAACATCAAATATTCAATTAATAATTGTAATAACTAAAACTTAGATATAAAATTACAATGTTTTAAGTTGGTATACAATTGAATATAACTAATTAAATCAAACTGACAATATCAAGTATGGTGGTTGAAAATTCTAATTGAATTTATTGAAGCAAACCATTCGAAGTTTTTTGATTAATTAAAGAAACTGTTTATTATATTTTAATAAATTATCTAATGAACAAACTAAAGTTAAAGTGAGTCTGTTTGTTGAGTAAATTTTTATGTTATTCTCTAAATTATCTGTGATATGAACCTGTTATTGTTACCACAAAAACCTAATATTTTGGTATAGTTTCAGATAGAGAACACCTGACTTCTTTATAAAATATGATAAGTTAAATGAGAGCTGTAAAACTTCATTAATCTAATGCTATTGAAATGCTCAGACAATCTTATCAAAAAATTTCTGACAGTCATACCAATATATGGACTCCCTCACATGTACCACAAAAGAGTTCCTAAACACCACATTTAAAATCTGAAGGTGTATATGTATTGTCTTTGTGATTTTTTAAAAAGTATAACAGTATATTGTTTTTAAATGCAATATTAAAATCAATTTTTTTGAATAAACTCGCCAATTATTTGATACAGGATTAAAATAAGATAAACAATGAATTTGTTTAGAAATAGGTTCAGTTTCATTAGTCTTTAGTTGACAATTTAGCTTCCTGGATCGTTTCAATAGAACTTTGTCAATACTTTTGATGTGATACCCATTCCTTATACCCAACAATCTAATTAAGGTAATTTCATTCCTGAAGTCGATATCTGGTAGTCAGGCTTCTAGGATCACAAAAATATCGTCCGCATATCTCTTATAATATTTGATTTTTTTAATAATAGGATTACCGAAATGAAATACCTGAGCTTTTAAATGGTTTATGAAGACTTCCGCTAACAAGGGGCCTAAACTTGAACCCATGGCAAGACCTGTTTTTTGTTTGTTTATCTTGTTATTAAACTGGAAGAAATGTATAAAGACAAAACAATTTATTATGGATTCTCTATTATCCATAATAGATGGATAATAGAGAATTAATCAGGGCGGTAGAAAGGGTCCAGGTAGAAGGACAAACTCTTAGATGCAAAATCTAAGAAAATGGTTTGGTCTGCCATCTATCCAATTGTATAGACAAGCTGCTAATAAAATTTCGAATCGCCATATTAATAGCCAACGTCCATACGGGATATTGCAATGGAAGAAGAAGAAGACAATAATGTTGATTCTAAATATAATTCAAAATTTCTTAGGCTGATCCAGTTCCTTCTTCCATAAAAAAATAAAGCACTCCTGAAACTTCTCTTCTGTACCAACGGTGTTGAAGTGCAATTACCGACGTTGACTGGATTAAATAAATGAACCTTGATTGAATAATACGTGGATGATTCCGAGCATTGGCCGATGTAGAACTTTATAAATGCGCTGTCGGGTTTAGGATTTTCGTAAATATGCGCGCAAGTGTAGAAATGCATTAAACCGTTATGAGAATAGGCTATTTGTAGATGTATAATGATGTTAAGGATATTGGCTAATAGTTTGCGTTCACTGGATGAATTTGACCTCTGCCGAAGTACTTTAACTGGCGCCGGTGATGTCCTCATACTCTCAAATGGTCGGTGTTTTCTAGGTAACATGTTCTTCTCGTGTTACTCTCCATATTTTGCATCGATGTCAAGGATAATGCGAAAATAGTATGAAAATAAAAGTAGAAGAAATTGATAATTATGTGGGAATCGAAAGATTCACCAGATGATGTGTCATCGGATACTTAATCTTTTTTTTTTCGTAGAAGTTGAATTTTATTTTGGAGTATTTTAATTTACTTATTTTTTTTATTCATAGATTGAATATGTTGATTGAATATTTGAAAATTTCCTATAGCCCTTTAAGATCAGATCAATTGATGCCTGCGATACTTCTCGCTGACCAAAAGAAATTGATTAGATCTTATTTCAGAATTAGAGTTTTGGACGGACGCGAATGGGGGCTCGCAGCACATTCAAAGACAACAACTCAAAAATTGCGTCTCAGGGTCACTGGCCTGGATGGCTCCTTCTATGCGAATTTTCTGGGAATGGAAGCTGCTCCTGATGGATCGGTTGAGCTGTGGCGTAATGCCTCTTTAGGAAGGTTACACTTCCGACCAATCAAAAGTTTCTTCCTGATAAGTTAAGGAAATTTAAGGATCAAAGTTGCATTATTTTGTTGACGGTGAGCTAGTCAAATGCAAGTAGAGGTAATTCCCAAACGGTGGTGGGTCGCATCAGCGGTAGTAATTGGAACTTGATGCGGTCAAAAACTCAAAGTATCGCATAGAAAACGCCTTTTGTTCAAATGTGTGTATTTATCATCCAATCAGATTTATTGAAAGCCAAAAGGATAACAATCTTACCCGCCATTCAGAAAATGTGGTGGGTGGAAATGTCGTTTTAAAAGAACTCTCTCTACCGACAGAAGAAAAGCTTTAAAAACCGTTGCTGTTTTTTTCCAGTAAGAAAACATCGGCATCGTAAAAGAAATACGCAAATCGTAAATTGTAAATCTTATAACATATATAACAATGCACTTGCATGTAGATGAAAGCGCCCCGCTCACCGTCGGCTTTAACACAATACTTTGACAGGAAAAACCCGCGTATTTCGGAGTTTACTCGTTTCGGTGAATCTGTTTGATGTTATAGTTGTATAGGTGTATATACGCTATACGCGGGGGGTGTGTAAGGGGTAACGCTAATCCAACAAAACATCAAAGTTACCCGAAAGTCAACCTCACCTGCACGAGAGATGATTTCGGTCACCCGGTACACCCTGCTAGATAACGGACGAGGCTCTTGCGACCGAATATTGGGGGTATTACCATACGACGCATATATAGGACTAAATCACCTGTAAATACCTCATTCCCTACCAACCCGCAATGGCCAGCGTGGTAGGATGCATACGGCTAAACAAACCCCAAGCATGCTTGCACAGGATCAACCACGGCCCTCAGTCTCCGGCCGCTTGAATTCCACTGACAAAGGTAGCGGTTAGACCGGAATGACAGCAGAGGGTGCTATGAAACCCCAGAGAGGACCAGGCTACCATCGAAGACGATAGGAGAATGTGGAAGAAATCAAACAAGGCTTATGTCCATCAGTGGACGAATATGGGCTGATTGATGATGATGATATACGATTTTTCATGTTTCTGTCCGTTTGTCCGTCTGTCCGGTTGTGTGATCTTCTTAACCGTTTCTGAATTTTATTAAGATTATATTTGATAATTTATATTTTTTTCTTGATTTAACTAATTTGTTGATATTGATTAGTTGATTGTTTAGGTTGTATATTATTTTATATTTAATTGCATATTATATTTCTCTGATGAATTAGATTAGTCAATTTTGATTTATTGTTAGAGGATTTCTTATTTAATTTATAATTTATTAAGGAATTGCTTATGCGATTGTTAATTAATTGAACAATCACCAAATTCAATAAAACGTACCTTGAACATGAAGAAATAATTTTCGAGTAAGATTTTTTTTACATACCATAATTGCTAACTTCTCAAAAATTAAACTGAAATTAGAGTTTAAATATTAAATTATTTTACAGAAAACTAAGTACTATATGAGTTGTCCTTTAAAATTAGTTTATATTAATTGAGATTTGGTAATTTAGTACAAAACCACATTACTCAACTTAACTAAAATTCTGTGCATTGTTGATATTCCTGTAATATATTTAAAAACTTAAAATTGATGAATGATTTTTAGCAAATACTTTTCTATATTATTTTATGTGTAATTCCTTCTTAATTTTGACACGAGGCTTCATTGTTAATCAACAATGATATCTATAATGGCTAAAAAGATTATAATTTTCTGCTTTTGGTTCTATTTTGATAAAACTAACTACGTCATTTAATTCATCCGAAAAGAAACAAAACCAAATGCATAACATATACAACTTGTGTGACAAATTTCAAATGTCAATTATAAGCGGGTCACACAATAAGAGATTCAAGAGTTAATCTTCAAGCAAATATATAAGCTTTATTAATAATTCTAAATTTTGAAATTCTAATTGTTTATTCAAAAGTTTCCCTGAATTTATATTGTTTATTATGTCAACTTTTTCAAGAAACATTTTGTTAAACTCTTCTTTCGACAAAGTTGAAATTTTTATTTATTTTTATCATCTTTTAAAGATAAATCATGGTTTGAATTCCAGATATGTTCAGCAACATTGGATTTTTCAGGACGGTTCAACCTGATAGAAATGTTCTTTAATTCTTGTTTCGAATTATCTATTCGTTTTCCTTACGTAAAATATTCGCCTATATTGATGGTAAAACTTTTAAAAAGATGTCGTAGTAAATTATATCAAACAAAATGTCGCCTTCATCCATGTTTATTTAAAAATGTTCGTATTAGCGAAGTTTTCGGGAACTAGGCCCATTATGAAACTAAAAAATTGTGTTTAATTTAGTGCTATTTGATTATTATATGATAGTAATAGTTTTGTAACTATTTACGCATTGATTGAACTGCTACGTGATTCTGAAGACTCAAATTCAGTGTTCAATAAACGATTTCATGCCATAAGCGATCACATATTATATATCAAATTTTTTATTTAAAAGTAAAACAATATTATGTTTAGTAAAGAAAATTGTTAGAATGTTTGTCTTTAAAATATTATACAAACACAGAGTTGTGTTCAACAGATACAATTATAATTTAAAATGTTAAATGTTTTCCTAATAAAATTTACTACTCGAAATCTTTATATACTTGATCAAAATGAGAAATAGGATAATGGATGTATGTGTGAATGGCTTTGTAATGTATGGAGCTGAAGTATGGGCTGTTGAAGAAAGGGAGATGATGAAGAAAGTACAGATAAGTTGTATGAAAAGAATGTTAGGACTAGATAGGAATA
>WYDF02070320.1:0-11470 GCA_009867245.2 Adranes taylori
TATATATATACGTATGTATGTATAAAGCAAAAGGGTTACGATGGCTTCCTTTGTTTGAGTAAAAAATATAAAAGTTTCGAACTGGCGAATAAAAATTTGTTAATAAGACAGATTAGATTTTCTGGTGGTAATAAAACAGATTAGAAGTAATTTCTTTTGTCGATTCGGTGATGCATAAAACATCCTGCTGGTATGTAATTTTGGAGGTGGCGGTCGGAGATGTCGGCGGAACAGTTGGAGCGTGTAGAGGTTAGTCACTGTTGCCGAAAATGCCTCGGAACAGTCGTCGACGATGAGTTTCTCTGGTGAGGCATACCTTACCGGAGGACGGCGGCAACGACACGTTTCCTGGCGCTGTCGGGGGCAGTGGTGAGCCGTGCAGAGTCCAGGGATCTTCTGTTTGGTTCGGCGGCGAATTCTTCGGTGTCATGGGTGTAGTCGCTTCAGCATTTACTAAGTAGCGTGACATGCGTGGACAGCGTTGCTTAATGGGTCATTTTGGTGTGCGGTCTCGGTCATCTCTGGAGAGCTAAGTGGTTGACGTCTCTCCTCTTCTGTTGTCGTCCTCCTCGTTTTCTCATCGATGCGAAGATACACGGCAGGGATTTGGAATATATTGGTACGAGAGCAGAGTTGAAGATTTTAAAATAGTTTTTAAGTTTTTAAAATAGAGATTCAGAAGATTCAGCCGGTGATTTAAAGGGTGTAAATTATTTATACCTGGTTTGCTGGCATAGAAATTTTGCATTAGTCACTTATGAGAGTATTATTACTGATAACACGCGAAATTCTCACTCGAAGTTACCAGATGGTGGCTCAAAATACGTAGACAAAATTTCTGCTAAAATCTTTTGAGAATGGAGAATTTTCCCCCAATAAGAATCGTACTTCTATCCGTTGCAAATTTCAAACACTACTATCGTATAGCATCGCAGCCAAGTTATTAAGATTCTACACTTGTAGTATAGGTGCTCTCCAATCAGATTTAACGGCAATTTTTAGAAAATTAATCAAAATCTGTTGCACTATTCCGTTGAGTCGTCAAGAAAGTCATTTGGACAAATGTGATTACTAACATTCAAAGTGGATGTGAATCGGAAGATGATACACTTTTGCAATTTAATTTTAATTACTTTGTCACTAATATCTTGTTATGATTCTTTGCGATCTTGAATCTCACTTTGTCTTTGGAGACGCCCGAGAAAGTTCATTATGTTTATAACAAAAATCTACCTCTCAGTTTGAAAAATCCTTTCCTTAGTGTTCTGTAATGACTAGCATATCTGACGACAAGAAATATAAACCGCTCTCATTTCGTTCATTCTTAAAAACATAAGCTAAAAAAACGTGTTCGCTTCCAGAAATGACAATTGCTCTAAAACAATAATAACTGCTACGTGATTAATACTTTTCAGGATGTTTTTTAAAGAATTTATTAAAAAGAGCTGATTTATACAATAACTTAATTCCATTATAAGAATAATTTCCATTTTAGTATGAATGGTCCAACTGCTATTCTGATTTCATTGATTGCGGAATTTCATAGTTCCAAGCATAGAGCACGATTTATCCTTCTTCAAGGAATGTTAAGCAATTTAGCATATATCATTCTTCCATTAATGGCTTGGATCGTTTTTCAAAAAAATATTTCAATAGATTTATTTGATGGATTAGGTAAAACTTTAACAAAACATATCCCAATCGAATCAGACAAATACATATTCCGGTTTTAATTTTTGTAGAATTACATTCATGGAATTTTTTTATCTTATTCGGAGCTGTTCCAAGTTTGATAAGTACAATAATGCACATGTTTCTACCGGAAAGTCCAAAATTTTTAATGAGTATTGGTGAAAATGATAAAGCACTAGAAGTTTTTCGGTTAATGTACGCATGGAATACAGGAGATTTACCAGAAAATTATCCCGTGAGTATTTATTAATTTCTATATTAATGTTTAATAAAGAGAACTATCCAACGGAGTTGATGATGTGTGGACTGTAGGTTTTAAGAAATTATAAACTTTGTTTTAAATCATGTTTTCAAACCTCTGATCAACAGAATAAAGTCAATTGGTAAAACATATAAATGTTTTTAAATTAACGTTTCATTTTCGTCCAAGTTACAATAATTCCTTCAGATATTAATTTCAAATCTAAATGGGTAAGTAGAGTTGCGGTATCCTGTAAAAATACGTGTGTCTCATCGCAGTATCATAAAATGTTGGATCCATAACGTCATAATGAATATGCAACGAAAACTACTTGGATCCATGTAATTTGACATGGACTATCAACTTGCTTTTATTGGTAAATTTTTTCAAAATAAGCTAACTTAAACTAACCGGGAATAAACATAAACTAATTACTAATCTGACATAACCTAACCTAACCCAAACTAATCTAACCCTAACATAAGTCTAACCTAAGCCTAAGTAATGTTAGGTAATAGATTAAATAATATAAATTACTTTAAAAACAAAAAAATTAAAGAAAAAAGTTAAATACCACCTGCGGATTCGAACCCAGACTTCAAAAGCTCAATACTCCAAGACATTACCATTTACGCTAAGTTGATTACTATTTATGATTTGTTTTTCAAAATATATAAGTAGGCAAGTTAAGTAGTTTTGGTTGCATATTCCTTATGACGTCATGAATCTAAAATATTTTACTGCGGTGAGACCAACGAACACAGAATATAATAGGAGGAGCGATCCTATTGATATACTATAGAAGTAAGTCAAGTCGGCCGCAGCCATCTTGGTACACTGATCCATCACTGCTAATCTTACCCGAACCCTATGTTTTGTAGAATTACTAAAGCAAAAACAAACTACATATTTTGTAAATAACAAGTATATGCATAAAACTTGTGTTATAGAAAAAATTATTTAAATAGATCTTTACAATATTAAAAAGAACTATTAAAACTAACAACATTAATTGAAATTAAACTATAGGTAGAT
The DNA here is from genome assembly GCA_009867245.2 of Adranes taylori. Lineage (NCBI taxonomy): Eukaryota > Metazoa > Arthropoda > Insecta > Coleoptera > Staphylinidae > Adranes > Adranes taylori. The sequence continues at coordinate 2,969 of WYDF02070320.1, forward strand.
AGATAAACCTCTATCGGCATACTACAAAATACGTACATTATTTACTGGTAAGTAAAATATTTTCATAAAAATTAACAAAACATATACAACTAATCAATAATTCCTAATCTTGTTCAAGGGAGAAGGGAAGACCAGCATCATTCCTTCACCTTCACGCTCACCCTTCCTTCCCATGTTTTTCCAATCCCCTGATCTTACCCGGCCCCTTATCTAATCCTTCTTAATTATTTCTATCCTTAACCTACTCATTATGTAAACCCTTTCCTTCCGCACCCAAAACTAACCCTCCAATTATCCCCCAGTTCTTTATCTTTCTCACTGCATTCCACCCCCTCACACTCATTCTTCCAATGCATCCATTTTTCTTCTTTTTTTCCACATATCCTACACATTCTCTCTTCCACTTTGACCCAGTATTTATTACCCACTCCTTATTCCCACACCTAAACCTTGCAATCAATCTTTTCTCTCCCATACTTAGATCTGCCTTCAGATATCTGGCCATGCCATCTTTACTGCTAATCCACTTGTACTTATCATTATACTTGCTACCTCTTATTCTTTCCTTTCTCTCTTGCAACTCCACATTTCTTATTTTCTCCATGATCTCGTTTACCCCTTCATTCTCACACATAATTTTCTCAAACCATCTTGCCGATGACGAACCTACCATTCTAGTTACATTTTTTCTACATTCAATCAATTCATTCGCACATCCGTACTTTCCACCACATTTCAACCCTTCCTGATATACTCCCTTAACCAGTCTTCTCCCGCTCTCCTTCCATACTTCTCCTCAAACTTTACCATTCTATTCACTCCACTTAACCAACATTTCTGTCCTCCCATCTCCTGCAACAATATCTCATTCCTTGCATTCCTATTCAATCTCAGTAATCTTTTCATACATCCGATCTGCACACTTTCCAACCTCTTCTATAAATTTATAAAAAATAATATTCACCATAGATTTATAAAAATTTTGTTAAAAGAAAATTAAAATTAATTTTGGAAAGATAAAATAAATATTGTAGAAAATGCATACCTTAAAGTGTTGTGAATACAAATTCGATCGACGTACTGATTTAATCTATAATTTTTTTAGTTATATTTTTTTGGAAACTTAAAATAATTTATTAATAAACCATGAAGTTTTTATTAGTAAATCAAAAAGTAAAACTTTATGATTATCAAAAATATAATAAATTACCTGTGAAAAGTTATGTTTTGTTCTTTATTTTGTACAGTACTTTTTGCAGAATTCCTGCATCCATATGCAGTACAGTGCACCATTTATTTTTTAATTAACTTTAATTTTGCTTTAAAATAAAGTATAATTAATTAGCACGGTTTAAACAATCAAATATAATAAATAAATAACATAAGATTTTGGTTAATTTAGAGGCCACATCTGACAAAACAGCGTCCCAAAATTGCGGCTCTAACTCCATCTATTACTTCACATGTTACTTCTATTCTTATTCTGTTTCGTTGGGTGAACACTTCTAAAAATGGTTAACTGAAACGGTGGATTATTAGGTATTTTATTGTAAGCACCGATTAATGCACCAAATGTGTAAAACTTTATATGCTATGAGCTTTTTAATATATTTAAGAACAACACTCGAACACAATATTATTAAAAGCTATTAAATACTTTTTAAAAAGTTACTGGATGGTCTAAAATATATTATGTTAATAAAGACTTGCAGAATAATTTGTTATAAAAACATTACCAGTTGGTATCAAATGAGTCTTTTCACAATATTTACAGTAAATTATTATTTTTATGTGTAAATTAAAAAATGTTACGTAAATGATGTAAAAAAACTTCTGGGGTTAAACTCCTGAACAATATTTTTGGATAGGGAAGTTTTTTTTTATTCCATGAACTAGTCGTCTATCACTGTCCAACAAGGCGGAAAATAATTAGTTTAACTCACTAGCGCACCCAAGAGACAGAGAGAGGGGGGTGGGGTTAGAAGCCCACCACCGAAATTTTATACCAATATTAGCAAGTTTAGCTGATGTTAGTCTTCTAATTGAATGACAAGACAAGATCAAAAACAATACAAGTCAAAGACAAGTTTGTTATCAATATCCTCCATTTTTTTAAATTTAAAGTGTTATGCGAATTAAACAACCTACAATTCGATTACTGAATTATTTCCAGATAAGATGTTTAGCCAAGGAAACTGAAAAGTCAATTGAAAATGTGAATAATAATAATGATAAAATTCCAGATGAGAAAATTGTTGAAAAATCAGGAAATCGTTGTCTCACTTGGCCAATATTTCAATTATTCTATCCGCCATATCTATGGACAATCTTACTTTTATCAGCTATACAGATGGGCTTCAAAATGGGGTAAGTTTACTTTATTATTTTTATCTTTCATATACTATTTTTAATTATGCATATTGCTTTAACAAAAGGCAATAGTTTAAATTTCAATCCTTTATTATTTTTCAAAGTACTAGCCAACATTGTCGATGCACTTTTACACTCGCTCAAACCAATTGTTAAAACACTTATTCCACTCTTCAATAAGTATGATCGAAATAGTCATTTGCAAAGCATCGATTATATGCTTTGCGATTTCAGGTGATTGAAATCGTTGACCACGCAGTGTATTCTTGTTGGCGGGAAATGTAAAAAATAGTTGAGACTTAAGTCAGGGCTGTACGGAGGATGATCAAATAATTCCATGTTTTGTTGCTCCAAAAACTCAAATATTTGTCGAGCAGTATGGGTACTCGCATTGTCATGGTGAAGGATGATCTGACGCTGTGGGTTGTTTTTTTGGCAGCTCAGAAATCATTTCTGACTAATAAATTTATATAATTTTGAGCTTCTAATAAAAGTAAAAGTGAACATTTTGATCTTTTCAAAAAGAATAAAACACACCAAGAGAGCGGACTAAGAGTATTCGTTTGTGGGTGTGTATACCTGATCCAGACGTCTCGTTTTTGTTTTGTTCTTTAGTTTAAAGGCTGTTTACACATATGGAACTACTGGCATGAAATTTAATGCACAATATTCGTGCAATTCGTTACATGATGCCTGACCATTCACATTTCTGCAATAAAATGCACCCAACTGTATATCTGGTAACTTTTTATACAGGGTTTTAATTTTCTCTATCTTATTACAAATGATCATAGTAGTTTGTGAAGTTCTTTCATTAAATTGCAGTTTTGTCTATATTATAGAAATATCGCAAAAAATAGATACTTAACATACCGAATGACATAAATGACGATTGACACCACTTATTTTACGACAATTTAGTGGAAAAGATGCACTAATAATAGAACAGATTCTAATTAGGGCAATTTTTTCTTGCAATAAATTGCATCGAAAAATGCATAGTGTGAATGGGTTTATTTACATGCAATTAATTGCAGCAAGTAGCTCTGTGAACCCCACATAACATGAAACTTATTACAGTTTCTATTATTGTACATTGCTTTTCAAGCAGATAATTAAATATTTTAAAGTTTGGAATGATGTGACGGAGGAGGGGGGGGGGGTGGGGCAACAATATCAGCAGCGTTTGTATTTATTTAATTATTGAAAAACCGTGATTCGGTATTAGATTTTTTTTGCAAAATTTAGAAATATAGAAGTATGTACAGATTCTGCTGATTTTCCAATATAAAATTGTTGGATAATAATACTTTCAATACATAACACTGATATTACTGATTAACATTCTAACGCATAATTTTAAAGGATTATTCAAAATAGAATTTAATTTTACAGATTAGGTCCACTAAAGCAATGGCTTCCACAATTATTCACATCAATGAACGATTATCGTGCAATCCATGGCTCAAATATTGATTTCTGTAAAATTCTGGGCACGATGACCGCATCTCACAACAATCAATCAATAAAACATCATCCCAATCACAGTAATAGTAGTGATACAATAGTAACTAGTTTAAGAAGTAATTGTAACAGTTTTGGAGATTACGATAATGGCAAAGCATATACGAATTTAATGATTGTTTCATCTGCTTCGATTCTAAGTTTTATGATGACTGGATCAGTGATTGATAAACTTGGAAATAATGTTGTGTTTGTTCTACTTGGAGTTTTAACAGGTATCACATATTAATATCATTTCCTATTTCGATTCTCATTTTTGTTATCATGAAAATATATTTTGATAACCTTGATCTAATGTTCACGTAAGTGAGGTAAACTTTGTTTGTGTCTGTAATCAATCAGAAGTACACGAAAGAAAATTCAATATGAAAACAGTAACTAGCTTCGAAAGTAATGTTAGTTTTTATATTCAAAACAAAAGAGCTTTACAAATTATGTCTCTCTAACTTTTGCAAAAAAATCTGCTAAAAATTCTTTGCTAAAATCCGCTGTAAACTGGATTCAGACCCAAGTAATATTAGAATGTTCGAATGAGGTAACTAATAAAACCCGAAGAACTAGTGAACTTTATAAGCACATAAAATGCATTTCGCATAAATACGTTTTAAGGAAAACTACCATAAAGAAAATCCGAATGACATCGCCCGAAACACAGTATTGTCACAAATTGAGTATACTAAATCCTTTCGGCACTAGAAGCAGTTACAGACTTATAAAAGCGAGTAAGACATTGGAAAACATTAGCAAAAAATTGGAGTCACTTGAAATTAGTTTGCAAATCATTGGTCATGATATTTACCGAGAAGAAAAGCAAGTCATGAGACTCTCCACTATACAGAGAGAAAATAAAAAACGCAAGAAAGTCCGAAAAAAAAAGTATTGCAAACACTGATTTTGCCATATTTAAACTACATGCTCTTTGCCAATGATGTACGCCTAGTTAGTAGCTGAAGCACTAACCTGCAGATTATAATTGATAAAGTCAGCACTGCTTCCTAAAAATTTGAACCCCATTCAAACCCATCTGCAAAAGGCATAATTATTGCAATCAACGCTAACGCATTCAGGCACGTAGAGCATTGCATCTACCTTAATCGTACCATGAGGTTTGGAAGAGAAAATCCAGACGTCGACATAACAAGAAGAATTGACCTTTAAAACATTTGATTTCATTTTCAACACCGAAATGTGCCAAGCTATTTGAAGAGAAAAGCTTTAGATTCCTGCATTCTACCAATTACTACGTATGGGCTCGAAACTGTTGACCTCAAGCAACACACTAAGTTTGAGTAATGCAACGAGTGGTGAATTCAGAGACGATTGCTACGAGTATTCCTTTGTAGAAGAATCAGAGTTTACGAGATATAATGGCGCACTGGACTCACTAAGATGACAATAGGCAGGGCACACAGCCTATATCAAATGACCGATAGATACACCTAATCCTCCTGTGTCTCCCAGAAACAACTTCTATTCAAAAGAAACCTACCAGATGGACAGGCGACCGAGTGACAATGGCAGGCATAAACTGAGGGGGGGATGTATAGTACTGAAGTGGAAAATAATAGAAAAGAGATAGAAAATGATAGAACAAGCCTACGTCCAAGAGTGTAATGTAAGAGGATGTTCGTGAGTAAATAAGTGACGGTTAATTTATTTGGAGAAACTCGAAATAGTTGTGCTCCAATACTAAGGGCATCCATAATTATTTTGTGTATCCGAAGATGAACGTAAACGAAAACACTAATTAATTCAAGCACTTGCAAAAAATAATTGTTTCAACACCAAGTGATATACAATAATTACTTAACCAGAAATTTTTATCAGTCACGCAATATTCTGACCACAATAATTCTAATTCGCATACAGTGTGACAAATTATTGAATTTTTTAGAGAACAAGATGTCGAGTTACTGAGCCACTGAGTTATATCGCTCTGAGTAACTGAAAACTTATTCTTGTTTATGACTAAACACTCGAACAATTTTATCTAACAAAAATCTGTAAACTCACAAAGAATATTTTGAATAACACTAAATCTTATTCAAAACAATAATAAGTTCAAGTGCTTTAGAGTAAATGTGTAATAAGGAAAACAAAGGTGCTCGTACTGCAAAATCGTGTTTTATTCAAAAAACAAGAATGAAATATTTGAATATCTGTAAATTTTATGTTTTCTAAAAAGTCTGATGAAACGTATTTTAGGTTATAGCAGTTTGAGAATAAAAATAAACCTTATTTACGTCTGATGGACTATCATTTTCTGCAGCATAAATACTCTCATATGAAACTCGATTTATATATTTTTATGCTCTTTCAAAGTGGGCTGATTTATTGAATCCGATCCATTTTAATTATTATGCTAAGTAGGTATACATACGTGAATAGGATAGCAACACAAATCAACAGATTTTCGAAGCAGGCAAGCGTTAATTTTTTTGTATATGAGCTTGTATGACCTGGATTTGATTGTTCATTATTTATAATTCATTGTTGATTCTAATTCGCGTCTTATTTTGTACTGACATCTTTTTATTTGTCTCTAATTATGAGGCAAGAAAATTTAGGTCGTCTGCTTTCCAGTTAACAAAATAAAAATATAAAAGTAGCAAATTAAGGTATTATAAATTTTGATATAAGTTCTGAATAATTGTCGACGAATAATTGTTCGGTTTAGACATGGATTTTCAAGGCGATGATGTGGATACTGAAGTTGGTGATGTTGCGACGGCTACGGCGTAGTGAGGCACATGATGGCATTAGTCGATATCGCTGAATATACCCCAAAAGAGACGACGGCGATGTTCCTCGGCGTAACTGGGTATAACCGTCCTTTACCCGGGAGGTAATGAGACGTCTCCTGGTGGTGTTGGAGGCAATGACGACACTGGTGGTGTCCACGGATCGTCGGACTGGCTTGGCGGAGGATTCTGTTGTGGTTCTGATTCGAACGGCTCGATGACGACTAAGTAAAGTGGTGTTCTCAGACAACGCTATTTGATTGATCGCTCGGGAGTGATAACGCGGTTTCTTCTGCGGGCCAGGAAAACTTAATGTAAGGCGTCCCTCTTCTTCTGCTGGCGGCCTTCTCGCTTCCTCTTTGAGGTCGTAGATGCAAAAACAGGGTTATTAAATATGTATATGAGTGAGAAAGAGAAGAGACGAATTAAATATTGAAGGATCGAAAGATTTCATCCGAAAGGTTTATGGGCGTAAATTTACCTGATATTTTATTGTGAGCTTTTAGTATGAAAGGAGTGAATTTAATTTAATTCGAATGCACAAAAAAATGATTTTAACTGGTGACGCTTACTTAGCGTTCAAACAGATTCAGGAGTGCGATTATTGCTCATTCTACGAGAATACGTTTGTAGTGTTATTACTGATAGAACTGTGCGACTTCGACGGCGGTAGCTTTTAACGCTGACGGAAACAACTAGACAGGACTTAGTCGAAATTACTGCTAAAATCTAGGGAAAGGGAGAATCTTTCTCGAATAAGTGATGACTTTTTGAGCGTTGCGAATTTTGATGAATAATTTCGCTTAGCATCCCTGCAACGATATTACGTTTCCACGATTCTATCTCCAATCAGTTTTAGTGTGCAAACGAGCCTCGAACTGCAGTTCCGCTTCTTCTGCGTCCAAAGACGAACAAAATATCGACGGCGGTTTTGGCATGGAAAGCATTCATGACGTATTATTTGTATGTTCCATACAAATGGATCGAGAGAACCAGAAGAGAAACATACGTATTATTTGTATGTTCCATACAAATGGATCGAGAGAACCAGAAGAGAAACATACGTATTATTTGTATGTTCCATACAAATAATACGTCATGTTATTATTTGTAAAAAAAATTATTTGTTAAAAAATTATTTGTATGTTCCATACAAATAATAGAAAAATCTGCTTAAACGAAGGGAATAGACCCCCGACGTTCATTAAACTCATCAAAGTTGTTTGTCGAAAATACGATGTCATCGAACTCTCGTGCAGACAAGATTACGAGAAGTCAATAAACCCATTAAAGGAGGTCGTAAAAATCTTTCGCTAGACAAAAGCGATGAACGCGAGTTCAAAGTCCTTATTAAGAGGTTGTTTGTTCAAATTGAAATCACAAAAAGCGAAAAATCCATTATAAAAAATTGGGCGTCAAAAGCAAGCTTCATAAAAGAGCACAAAACATATTTCTCTTGTTATGTACCAATTTTTGTTCGTCTTCTATATTCGATGATCAGGCGCAAAAAATGTAAGGACCATTTTTTGTTTGTATTGTGCTCTCGATGGAATCGCACAAAAAATATGAAAGGCACCTACCTAGGACAAAAATCATAGCAAAATAAAGGTCATTCGAATATTCTTTACCTCTCTTTTTCAGCTGGCTCTTTCTGACACATCTAAAATGCAAATCGTTGTAAGTTTTGTGCGTTTTGCTTGTCTCTAAACTCCGGCATACCTCCAGCTGTGTCACAAAGGAGCGCTTGTTCCCCGCTAGACACCTTGGTTTCGCTGCTAATCTTGGTCGTCGTTTCTAAATGTAGAATTCTCTATCTACGTGTATAAAAACTTGTGGATAAACAACGCAAATCTTTCAGTTGCTTGAG
>WYDF02070331.1:0-11470 GCA_009867245.2 Adranes taylori
CAGACGAAGATATATATATATATATATATATATATATATATATAATACAGACGAAGTAGCTTTTATATATTCAACATTTTAATAGATCCAAAATTTTAGGTTTTTGATTTTATTTTCTAGAAAGCCATTGTCGCTGAATTCCTTATATTGATAAAGTTTGAAAATGCTATCAAAGTGTAAAATAATATTCATCGTGTTTTAGCATTGTTTGTGAAACATTTTTTTATTGCTCGAAAGTAGATCAGTAAACGTAGATGATGTTTATGTTTGCTGGCATATCATCACTAATATGTCAAAACCATCTATATGCAAATTTAACGATTATCACTTTAATGCAAAATTTGTTGGGAGTTGGGTGGTTAGAATACAATGCACAAGTCGCGAATGTGATATTTAGGAAGAGGGTCGATATACCCGTCGATGTCGATGTGCCCTCTCTCACTCATTGGTGAAATAAGGCTTCCATTTTGGACTCCATGCTCCCGAAATCCGGCTCTTGCGAATTGGAAATAAGACGGAATATTGATAGTGCCCACTCGGCCAGGATGAAACTAACAAAACTTTGGAAACATTGAAATACCACTAGGCAAACGAAAGCAAGGCTTATAAATGCCCTTGTTTTCCCCATTTTTTCGTACGCTTCAGAGACCTGGGTAATCCTTTTCAACGACAGGAGAAGAATAGATGCATTTAAAATGTGAGTCTGGCGCAGTATGCTGGACGGCGGGAAGAACAATGTCTCCATCTTAAATGAGGTCAAACCCGTACAAAGATTGTCATCGATGACATATGGATGAATTTTGAAAGGTTTCTTCACATCTCTCGACATGACAGCATGTGAAAACTTGTTGTCCAGGGAAAACCGGAAGGGAAAAGAAACGGAGCCTATCCACAACGAGGTATGCCGATATTATTTCGAAACTAACAGAAACAAGTTGCACTAAAGCAGCGCGTCAAACGAACGATTGACAGACGTGGAAATCAGGTGTTAAACGAACCATACAGAGATTAGAAGATTGCCCTATTCAACGTCAACATCCACCCCGGTAGTCGCCACACGTTGGACACGACGTTGGATGAAGAAGAAGAAAAGATAAAAGCTGATAAAAGCATCTAGAAGAGGTACCTTTTGCCGGTTTCACATCACCATTATAAGAAAAGTATCTTTTTCCCTTGTCTCTATTTATAGCTGTAGCTTTTTTCAGACACCTAGATTCCTAATGCATGTTTTGGGATAGTTTGTTTGACTAGAAACTCCTAAAATCTTCTTGTTATATCTCGCCTTGTTGCTATTGCTGCAAAATCTTGTTCAACTGGAACTTCAGTCAACTATAATGCAGTCTGAAATTCTCTTAAACATTTTTCAAATTATTTTCCAATTTTGGGGTTGGTATTCACTACCACTTGATTTTTACATTGTAACTATATTCTTATGATTATAGTTACATCAATAACTATTCTGAAGCAGATGAAGAAGCTATGGACTTATAGCTTCTTTCCCAACATCATTCTAATTTTTTGTGACATAATCCCTTCTTACACTCAAATCTGCGTTTATACAGTAACTAGAGAGAAATACTGTAGGAGATATCTCTTTAACTCCTCCATTCACTACATAAGAGGCGTTTTGGTAAAAATGTAACATAACTACTTTATCTACTTCCCTCTTCAATTATTATCAGAAAATTTATTTATAACTTTTATTGTCTGCTCTTCTTCTTCTGACGCCGTCTCCCTAATGGAGGTTGGCGATCCAACCTGCTATCACGACCCGTAACACGGCTGCCCGAAATATCTCCGTTGACGTTCTGTTGTACCGACGCCTTAAGTCCTTTAAGCAGCAATTCTGTCCTGTCACTACCGACTTTTTCCCTCAATCTTTCCGTCTATAATGAATCGGAGAATTTCGTAGTTCTCGCCTCTCATGATATGCCCGATGTATTGAAGCTTCCGCTTCTGTGGCTCTTAACAGTTCTTTGTTTTCCTCATCCTCCTCAGTACCTCTTGATTAGTTTTCTTGTCTACCAATGATATTTTTAGCATTCGCCGACACAGGTGCATTTTAAATACCTCTTTCCGATTATACAATACTGGGCTAAGCGTCCAACTCTCTACCCCACACAGAAACACTGGGACTATATAACATCGCATCTACAAATGCGTATTTGTAGATTCAGGTTTTCATTCGTGAAGAGATGATTCATCGCTCCTGTATTGTACTTCTGGCTTGTTCTATCCCTGATAGAATTTCTTTTATCGGGTCCATCTCTTCATTAACAAGGATTCCAAGATATTTTAAGGAAGACACTTGTTATATAATTATATTATTATACGTATGACAGCTCTACTCTATGTGTTACATAACACAACCACTTTACTTTTCTCAAAATTCATGTACAAACCGAATTGCGCGCTATGATCAGCAATGCGATCTTTGATGTTTTGTAGAGTTGGTAGGCTACTTCCCAATATGACCGTATCGTCCGCAAACCGAATATTGTTGATTAACATGCCATTGATTTTAATACCATTTCCTACTTCTTCAGGTGCTTCCTTAAACATAGCCTCGGAATATATGTTGAAGAGCAGAGGTAATAAGACACATCCTTGCCTAACTCCTTTCCTTATCACCACTTCCTCAGATGTGCCTTCTTTAACTCTGACTGCTGCCGTTTGATTCCAATATAGTTGTGTGATAATACGCAGCTCTCCTGCATCGACACCGATGTCTATAGGGTCTCAACTAGGTTCTGATGTGATACACCATCAAATGCCTTTCGATAATCAATAAAACACGCATACACGTCGACATTCATGTCTTTGCAGTGTTGTATGAGAACGTTTAAAGAAAAGATTCCTGTTGCCTATATCATTCCTGAATCCGATCTGTGTATCGCAGACGTTTCACGCTTAGCATATGTTGGGTGTTAATAATACGTAAGAACACTTTTAGCACTTTGGATATTAAGCTAGTCTTAAGCACTTCGTCACAATAAGATGCATTCGTCTTTTTTGTTTTGGGATACTGACAAATACCGACTTCATCCAGTGTGTTGCTGTTATTCCAGCTTTAAATATGTCATTATACAAGTCCGTGAGAAGTTGCATACCTATACCATCAGTTTTGATGTTCAACTTAAAAGTCTCTGCATGTATTTTCTCTAGGCCCACAGCTTTCCATTCTTGGAATTTTAATCGCCTTTTGCAGCTCATCCTTTGTAATTTTTACGCTGTCCTCGTTGATTACGTCATTCTCTGGTGGTTGTTCGAGCCCTGCGCCATAACACAGATTCTCAACATATTCCTTTCGTCTTTTTAGTTTTCCCTCTACGCCTGTCAAGATTTTGTTATTGCTATCTTTTAATACGCCTTGGTATTGTTTGCGATGACGGTTTGTTATTTGATTTCTTTGATTTTTTGTGAGTCTTAACTAAATAGTGTTTGACCCGGAGCTTCTCTATTTCGTCGCATCTTTCCATCAACTTTTATCATCATATCTCCTTTAATCTTCGACATGCTCCTCTCACCATTCTGTTCAATTTTTTGTATTGACTGCTATCTTTGGCCTTTGTTCCCTTCTGTTTTCCATAAGCTGCAGAATTTTGTCCGTTATACGTGGTTGTTTCTTGCCAGAGCGCGCGAATCCCATATCTTTTTCTTGAGTAGCTGTCAGGGCCTTCTTTAACACTATCCACTTACTTTCTATTCCAGTTGTTACGGAAAGTTCTTTTAACCAGGCCTAGAGCTTGTCGGCTATTTGTACTTGTAACTCGGGGTCCTGAAGTCTTTTAACATCAATCTGACGCGCTCTGTGTCTGCATTGATTCCGAGCAAAACGACGCATTTGTAATTCCAGTACGGCGGGATTGTGGCCACTATCAATGTCTGCGCCAGGATATGTTTCTGCACATTTCACAAATTTTTTCAGTTGACTTTTGATCAGTATGTAATCCATTTAGTTTCTGACTCGATGTTGTCGCGTTCAGCGGGAGACTTCCATCTGTACACTCACTGGGGATGTTGCTGAAAGAAGATGGTTACGGCAGAAAGCTGATATTCTGTGCTGAGTTGCACCAGCCGTTCAGCCGACATTCCTCTCTTCGAGGCCTTATTGCCCGGAAACCTGAGCAACCCCCTTACCAATTTTGGCATTAAAATCCCCAAGCACTACTGTTATTTTCCCTTTCTTTGCTAAGTTTACGGATGGGGGGGGGGGGGTGGGGGGGGGGTCAAACTTTTACACGTAGGAGCATACACCTGTATTACATTCATGGCACGATGAGATGTGGACAGCTTCAAAAGCATTACGCGGTCTCCGAGTGGAATCAAATCAATGACGGACTTCTCCAGTTTGGCGGAGGAGATAAGCATATCAACATCATACTAATGTTTATCATCATTTCCTCCATTATAATAGATGAATCCTTGCTGCGTTGTAAGAGATCCTATACCCGACCATCTGACTTCACTGAGTCCCAAGATCTTAATCTGCAGTCGGTGCATTTCTGCATCTAATGTTGTTTTTTAATATTACATTCGTAGCTTTTATTTCAATATCATTAAGCCATTAACCAAGCCTTCAGAAAACTGAATTTACGTAAATTCAACACAACAACAAAATAATAAATTGTAAAATATATTTTAATATTTCGGAAGTTTTTATTCTATACGCCTCATATATGTATACATAATAATAATAATAATATAAAAATTTTATTCAATATTTTTTGAGGCTTGCTTTATAAATATATAATTCGATGAAATCCTCCGAAGTTGCTTCCATTATGGAATGCGCTTTTTAGTAAAACCATCTGCTGGATTAGATTAAGAAATTCCGTGATCGTTATTAAAATTTTATCTCTTGAAATCTTTTATAAAAATATCGCCTACACGAATTATGTTCAATTGGTTTGGAAATTCTATTCAGTTTAGATTAATTAAATTTAATATATAGGAGCGTAATTAAATGAATTTTTGTCGCAATTTCTCTCAGTCTATTATCCTCGTGATCTTCTTGTACTTTTATGATCTTTTTTCTCGCTTCCTGTGCTAGTTCATATATGTTTGGTGCTTTTAAATCTCTTGTTATGTTTTTGTTCCTTAGAAACTAAGGTGCGCCAACAGATTTTCTCAGTAGTTGTGTGTAATTTCAATCAATTCTTCAATTAGCCCACACTTACATGTCATATGTAAACTGTGTAAGGAGGACTTATTTTATTATCTTTGCTCTTGCACTACGGGTAATTTTACCCTCGTTCTTAAGGATTGGGTATAATCTATTTGTTATTTTTAGTGCTAGGTTTACTCTTAGGTTTACATTTATGTTTTTTAAATTGGAGTTTTGCGTCAAAGGTGATACCTAAATATGTGGTTGATCTTTTGATTTTAATTCGGTTTTTTCGTTGTTGATATATATCTTTCAATTTTCGCAGTAGTATTAATCTGTTTTACGCAATTAGTTAATTGGTGTCTTGACTATTTCAATTAATAACTTATGTCGTATCATTAGAAACCTGTCGGACGTTGACGCCGGTGATATCGTCTAGTTTTGGAAGATTTGATACAAACAAATTAAACAATAAGGTAATCCTTCTTCCGCAACACATATATCTGATAACTCTTCTTTGGTACTTATTCTAAATTTTGTACCCTAAAAAGGAAGTTGAAATTTTCAATATTTCTAAAGGTAAGCCGTTTATTAGCATTTTGTGTAAAAGGCCTTCTCTCTGTATATGGTCGTACGCCTTTTCATTGTCAAGTAATGCTGTGAATACATGTATTTTCTTGTATGGGCCTTGATCTTCTCTTATTAGGGCTTCCAGGTTGGCTGCCTGTTACACGCCTATCCTCTAAAATATTTTGCACCACTTCTTTTATAAGAATTTCATATATTTTTCAAAATCCATTCAGTATACTTATCAGACGTAAGTTCTTTTTCCCTTTCTGCGATAGTGATTAGAACAGCTTCTCTCCAAAGTTGACTGAATTTAATGATTTGTTATAGATTTTTGTCAGATCCTCTATAATTGTGTTTGGTTAAAGTTTGATTGCAGTATTTCGGTGCCTTTTTGTTTTTAAGTGTTTTAATGATGCCCTTCTATGTCAGGTCTGAACTTTGTATTAGACATTTCTGGTATAACTGAGTTGTTTCTAGTATGAGTACTTGCTAGGATTTGTTCTTTTATATAAGCATTTGTAACCCTTTGATTTCTAAATTCATTCTTGTAATGTTATGCTATGACACATGTTTGATGTCATCGTATACTAAGCCGTCCTACGATTCTATAGGGCAATTATTTGCTTTTTCTTTTCAAATATGACAAAATTTCTTTTTGGCTTTTTCTTGACAAAATATTTCTGATATTTCTTAGAAAGTTCCAAAGTTGGATCTCTTCATCCTCGCAAGCCTTTTGGATTTGTTCTACACAATCATTGTTTCTTTTCTTTTCTAGCATCTCGTCTACATCTTTTTGTAAGTTTTGAAGTTTGCCTTTATCATGGGGTTGTCTATTGTGCTGATATCTCCTTCCCTCTTTGTTTTGGTTTTCTGATTAAATTATTCTCCTCTTTATTTAAGTTGTATTTATTTTCCGCATTGATTATTATTTTGATCTCTTGTAGCTTGGATTGTACTGAAGCTTTTAATTCTTGACTACTGCATCGACCTCTTCTTCGGTGTAAATTTTATTAATTACAGTATATCTTTCTATTCCTTGAGCGAATTTGGGCCTGGTAACTCTACTGATTTTAGTTGGTTTGTTTTGAACTCCCATAGTGTGTATTTCAGTCGTGACGGGAAAGTGGTTTGAATTTAGAGCTATTTTTGTTTCACTGTTTGGAGTGAAACATTATGCGAGATTAAGAAATCAATTACTTCTCCTTTACCTGCTGGTGCTATTGATATTCGTGAACTTGGGTTGCAGATAATATTGTTTCATGAATATTAATATTTATTTACCTGAAGCATCTGATTTACACCAATTCCAGGGTGGATTTTTTTGCATTCTAATCGCCTTCTGCAATTGTACGTCCATTTTTGAGAATTTACTTCATGGAAATTCTTTCCTTTATACCCACAGTTGGTTTTCGGTAGATAGCTACTAAAATTCTTATTTATATCCACTGTTTCTTTCTATTGCGACGACTTCTAGACTAATGTCTATTAAGTCCACTTTTCTAATACTGTACTTATTTTTAATTCGTATGGCCACGTTACCTTCTCCTTTTCGTTCCTCCTCCTCGTCCTCCAAAAATTCAAATCATTTTTTCCAAAAACCTATGTGTACATATGTACCAGATTTCACAAAAATCGGTCCAAGGGGTTAAGAGTAATTCTTCAACGTACAGGCATACGTACGTACATCCGTACGTACGCACAGATACCGAGAAATACGATTTCTTTTAAATTTTTGAGCAACAAAAAATTAATTAGAAATTTTTTTTCATGCTAAAATGTTCCTTGGAGTTTCCTCTTAAATTACGTATAAATAGTTTGCACTCATGTGAATAGAAGCAACGTTATAAATGCAAAATAGAAAAAATTGTCAAAATATGAATCCTATATCTTTCCTATACCTATACTTATTACGATCGTATATGGTTTATGTAAGATAAAAATAGACAGAGGAAAAAATCAACCATTGAAAAAATCACCGATTCAGGAGATAACTCAACAATAAGAGGAACTGTCAAATAAGCCTTGCTATTTATCAAAGAGTTCATTTAAGTGTAGATGAGCCAGCAATGGCAAGATATAAACAGCAAATTACAAATGACGCACACCTAATCTGTATGAAAGTAAGTAACACCTCTGGTGGATACTTCATAATAGGTATTGATTATCAATACAAGGACATATTGATGAATCCATCAAACTGGCCACAAAAACATTGAGATCAGTCTCTATATTTTTAGATGGGAACCAATATCGTTACCAAATAACTGACATTCATGAAGCTAAATATAAGAAGCAAGTATACAGATTAAAGTTAAACCCAAAAACTGAACATAATCTTCTTGAATGCATAATCAATAAAGAACACAATACTAGAAATAGAATCCTACATACAGATGAGAAATCCAGATATACTATGCATTGCAGAGTACTGGAAAACTTTCAGAATTTCTATACCAACGCAGGTCCACAAGAATGTTCAACCACAGTAGATCACTACAGTATATTACCCTATACACCTTGCTATTGGTACTCCAGAACAACAAACAGCTTTTAGCTTCAGAAGGCAAAGTAGATAACGTAGAACGTCACCAAACATTTCAACTTTACTTGAGAAATCATGACTGGAACAAAATAAAAAAAGGAAAGTGAAGCGAACGCCGCCTTTAACATTTTCTATGATGACTTCCTATACTACTTTAACTTAGATATTCGTTTTACAAGAAAAAAAGCACGTAGGGATGCTTCTAAAGGAAGTGGATCACTAAAGAGATAAAAAAGCAAAGTCATCCAAAATGAAGCAACTATTAATAACAACAACGAGCACAAATAAAAAACAACACTGGAAGCTACTACAAACACTCTAAGAATAATATAAGAAGACTATAAGAATAATAATATAAGACTAATATAAGAATAGTACAACCAAAACATAAACTGCGAGAAATGTGGCGAGAAACCTAAAAGTCAAAACCATGTTAATCTGTCCTTGAAAATAGATGACATGTGAGGAGGAAATCACACAAACAATGATATGGAAATCTATAGGCCTAACATTTAGTAAGATCTTCGAAATGATCTTCACATTACGATTAACAGAACATTTACTGAAAAATAAAATTAAATCTAAACCGCAACATGTGTTCCTGCAGAACAAAAGTCATATTTGAATTTCTAACCGAGTTATACACCGTACTAGATAATAAATCAAGTGCAATTTGCTGTTACAATATCCTCCGTTGATTGCGTACAGCACAACGTGTTGGAATCCACGCAATCAGGCATTGGCATACTTGGAGTACCCAATCAAAAGGTAATGTCATTCTGATTAGATAGAAGCCAGAAAGTATGCATCAACCAACCACGCACATATTTCAGGCGAAAGGAATCGGTACTGGTCGGCGCTCAGGAAGATTAATTCAGGAATAATCGAGGGCAGCACACTAGGACCGCTATGATTCGTAATCTTAATTAACCATACTGGCAAACAGCGTCACAACTGGAAAAGAGATCATGTACGCCGACAATATTACGCACATCGTCAGCTCTGATATCAAAGAGAACGCAATAAAGGCTACAGAAAGCAGTATGATGGAAATCAGCAACTGGATCCAGAGAAATGTTCATGCTCTAAATACGGATAAATTAACGGCTGTGGAGAATTCTCTCTAAATGTGCATCACAACTCAAACCCATTAATTTGGCACAATCACGAAAGCTAGCTGACAACAGATCAGACGAAAATTTAGGAGTCCTCCTCACCATAAATTTGAAATTACAGCCACCAATAGATGTAGTAACAAAAAACCTAAGCAAAGCCGGATTCATGCTAAAATGCCTAGAAGCACTGCTGGACTTAAAAATTTTATAATAGCGCACAACGCGTACTCTCAGTCGATCATAAATTATGGCATAATGTACTTGGCAATATCACCGTTAAGCTATCGGCTACTATTGATTCAAAAGAGAGTGATTTGCCTCATGACCGGAACAACACATAGAATTTCAAAACTTTTTTCCCAAACCTTTTTCGGAGACTGAAATTCTGACCATATACAAACTTTTAGCGTACAACCTTGCAATGTACTGGTTTGACAACGAGGAAGACTGTAATGAAAATAGTCACATGAAAGCATATGTCACTAAGCATGGCCGGGAAATGTTCATACCTATGCACAGAATTGAAGCATTTGAATATAGTTCTCACTCCCTCACCATAAAAATGCATAGCACCATACCAGAGAATATTCGGCATGGAGAGAATAGAACGACTATTCCGACTATTGACTATTCCGCTTTCTATATGTAAATCAAATTTATATATGAGAGCATAATAGAAAGAAATTATTATTTTTTCGTTTTGTAGCCTGCAGCTCCAAAGAATCTCAACTTCAGCACCTTTAAAAAGACGGCGTCATATACGAGATTCTTCTTTGAGCAGATGTCACGTAACGTCTCTCTGAACAATAGAATAAGTCCTTACGCCATTGTCGGGTCGTGTGATCGAAGTAAACTCAAAGTGTCCAGGATTACGGCTTTTTACATTTGACTTGCTAATTCTTCAGCTTCGGCCTCGCAAGTCGGTATGGTCTTGATATAGTTTATTAGGGAGGACTTGGCGCCTCCCATGACTCTAATGATGAGGAATACCAATTTGATGGAATGTCATGGATATTGGCTCCTTAACTCGACATACCTATATCTTACTCATACCAAGATATAGGTATGTCTCATCAACCTTAAGCTATGAGAAAATTGATCCGTCGGCAAGCTGAATATCTGCTCTCTCTATATCCGATCTTCCTTTTCTGAGATGGACCACTGCGCATTTTTCTGATCCAAATGCCATACTAATGTCCTTAGCGTACCAGGTGACTATGTTTAATGAGTCCGTTAACTCCTTTTCACCGTAAAGGCAAAGTTTAAAGGCATCTATATAAAACAGGTGACTCACATGTGTATCCGGCTACCAGGTTTTGCACATGGATACCCTTCAAAGCCACACAAAGCTACTGATAGAAGGAATAGTGAAATAGAAAATAACAAGGGGCTTAGCGAGTCGCCTTGGAAAATGCCTCTTTGTAACAGACTGGGTTAGTTGCATCGCTTTTCTTGTCAGATTTAATAAAAAAGCTTGTTGACCATTCCGCACATAAGTGCTTGCGTGCAATTAACTAATGTTTCGTGAACTTTTAGGCTCTCAAATAGTTTGATAACCAAACTATGCGGAGTGATGTCAAATGCCTTCTTGTAATCGATCCAGGCCATGGATAGGTTGCGTTTGTATTGTATTATGTCTTGAATGGTGCAACGATTAATTAGAAAATTGCCCTTGCAACCAGCCAAGCCTCTCTTACATCCACGTTGTTCGTAGATACGTAACCAAACGGGTTGTATGGCATTTAATATTCTTTCATTTAAGTTGCTAGTAGATATATTATAGCAAGTTTATAGACAAGTTAAGGGCCTATAATTTTTTGGATCCGATAATGGTACTTTCTTGTACAGAAATACTCTCCGCTCTTCTGTAAGCCACAGTGGAATAGGCTTTCTCCGTTGAGAGACGATGTGAATTCTCCGGCCAGATGTACGTGCGTGCAAGTAAACTTTTTCCACAAAAATTCGTAATAGTGTCTGGTCCAGGCGCAGCGAATTTCTTTTTTCATTTCAAAGTTCTTTATTATTATTTTTTTTATCGCTTTGTAGCGTGCACCTCCATAGAATCTCAACTTCAGCACCTTTAAAAAGGCGACGTCATACACGAGATTCTTCTTTGGGCAGATGTCACGTAACGAC
>WYDF02070342.1:0-24793 GCA_009867245.2 Adranes taylori
ATGGAGAACCACCATAAAAGCCATTGAGACATGATGTCACCATACTCTCACGAGAGTCAACGGACAAAAGAAGAAGAGGTTCGACTATAAATATTTTTATAGTTGTGAAATTTAATTTATTCCTTGTTATTGGTTCATGTTTTGGAAGTAACTTATTGCTATTATTTTGCTATTTATATGAATGTATTCAATTTATTGACCGTAAGGCAACATCCAAATGCCAATAAAATAACCACAAGGCTTGAAAGTAGAGGACCGAAATTTATTAAACAAATTGTTTTTAACGCGAACAACATCACATTCAATTAAACAAATAGTTTTTAACGCGAACAACATCTGATAATTGAATTTATTAATTTAAATAAATACATTGATTTTACAACCTTTTTTTTCTGATATACGAGGTTGGTTATCAACGGTGTCGTTTTGTTCAACTGCCATTATGTAATTATTTGCAGCTTAAGAAGTACTCTATGTTATTAAGTAGTAGGCCGTTTGCATACGGAGGTATGTACTCAAAGAGAACTAAATTTATTTGAGATTCAATTTAGTTCTCTTTGAGTACATACCTCCGAAACCGCACATGGGTGCCAATATTGGTGCAGACGTTCGAGTATCCGCATATTGGATATGATTCAAACTTAGTTCAGTTAGTCCAATATGAACAGAGCCAAGCAAAGCCAACATGAACATAGAAGTTGTGGATGCGTTTGCTGTATTGAGCACTGCTTCTTTTAGGAGATTTTGCGTCAGCAACAGCGTTTCTATTTTATTGGTTTTATTAATTGCACTCCATAACACTGGTTCTGCCGGTAGTGCTCTAAAAACGGAAGCACTTTTTCATTTGATCTCCTGAACGACATTATTTTGTTGAGTCGTCTCATTTACTCACTATGAAGAGCGACTGTGGACTGAGCCATGACCGAACAATTGGGACCAATCTCTTTGATATAATTCAAAAAACCGGCACAAGTTTGACAAGTTTCAACAACGTAGGCGCAAATATAGGGGCTAGCATTTTATTCCCGATTCATACATTGGACGATTGTTGTTAGCGCCAATATTGGTGCAAATTTGTGATCCAGGCGTCATCGGTTGTTAACTCACTAGTGTTGTACAATAGCTTGAAAAACTTCAATCGCCGATTATTCGTCTCTGCAGGAAAACGCCAGATTTTCGAAAGCAACATTTTTATTTTATATCAGATGTCTCAAGATATTTATTTAAAACAGGGTTTCCCACGTGTCGATTCGCGAACCACTGAGGGTACCGAGCTTTATAAATAAAAATACGTCCACGAAAGAAATATTATAATGAAAGAATTTTAAAACTTAAACATCAGAGCGGCATACTATCCGTAACACGATGAGACGCGATGCCGCTGACGATGCAAGTACTTTCGCGTATGACCTGGCAAGTTCTACTTCAGCGCATTGAGGTTATTGTTTTACTTTATACAATGGCAAGCAACAAAAATTAAAGACATCAAGTTTTCAGAAATTTGAATGAATAAAACAAGAATAGAATTAAAAACAATATAAAGTGATTAACTTTACATTATACTTTAATTTCCAAACATTTATTTAATTGCTGGTTATATAACATGACATGACACTATGTGCTTTTTATACTGATGCAGCCAACACACGAACACACGCCAACACAGGAAACACAGTTCGTTAATAATAGGAAGGACTGCATTCATCTGTACTACTTTAACAATATAAATGCTTAATATATATTATTAACACTACCTCCTAAATTAACATTTTGCATACACTTGCTTTAAACCCAATAGCCTCAACTTTTGAATTTTTGAAAACAAGCACAATTTGAAGGCGTTGTTAAAATATCAATTACTTGATTAGCACTGCACAATATTTAAATCACTGCTCAAATATCGCTCTCGTAGAAAATAATATCTAACATTGAAGTGGTTCGATCTTTTATGGAATTCAGCTAGGAATATGGAATTCAGCTAATTTTACTGCACTTGTATTATCAACTGTTATGGTTAATTTCCCATCAAAACTTGTCTTCCAAGCCTTGACTTCCAAAACTTGTCTTCCAAGCCTATAAGATTTTTGGTACTTTCGCTTGTAGGCATAATTTCATCTTCGGTGGTAGATAGCGCGACCGTTTTCTGTAGTTGACTTAACCATTAAATTGTTGCTCTTCCATATTTAAGTACATCTCATGTTGTACTTCGATGAGTTTTAGTATCGCCTTCATAGTCTGTATTACTAAAACCTTCAAATTCGTTACAATCAAGTTTGAATACTAATTCATATTATGGTATGCCGCGCAAATATTTTAAAATTCGCTTTACTTTTTCCGGTTTGCTACCGTTGGTGCTTTTAAAGCTTTTGATGCTTTATTTACTGCATACTCAATATCAGTACGAGTTGCAGCTACTAAATGCATTAAATATTTAACTGCTTAGGCATATGAAATATTGTCGTCCAATATTATTTCTGTGCATCCATTATTAATTTCACAGTATTCTGGACCTAAGGCAGACATTATTCATTCCGTTAATAGTTTGTCTGATAATTTATTCTCACTTTCTAAAAGGTCTGTATTCATAACTACAAATATGTTTTGTATATGTGCAGTAAAATAATAAGTGCCTCGGGTTTTTAACTTCCGTGGGGCATATGTAACGACAACAATTGTACGTCGTCTTAAATTCTCAAGATTCTACTGTATAGATATTAAATAGTTTTATTCTTCAAGGGAATAATGTTTATACGATTTGAAATGAATAGGCTTACAAATTCTAGCTGAGATTCTATCAAATTAACATTCTAATTTCATTTATTCCTTCTTTAAACGTACTCTAGCAGAATTAAATTCATGTTAAATATAAAAAGGGATTTTATTAATAGAATTTCTGACACACGGCCAGGTGGTGAGCTAAGTAACTGAACACGTCCAGTCCAAAGCTTTCGGGCGTTTCCTTGTGTACGGGCTGTGCTGAGGGATTGCATACTGTCTGCTACGAACAATTTATATTTTCGTCGCGAATTAGAAGAAAGATAAAAATGTGCATCTAATTTGTAAAAAAGAGATACACTGAATTTGCTGTAGAGAGCAAAATATGGCCATGCCTTCTTCATTTGTTTATTGTTATTTATATTAACCTTTATTCAAATCGCAGGACGTACTTGCTTATTTAAATTACACTTGAAGTTCTAAACAGGCAAGGGTCTGCAGTTTAATTTTTAATCTCCTAGTTAATCAACGTATTAATTAATTAGTTCTACTAATAAATAATAAACTGTTGTTTTATTTAGTTACGAATGAACCTTGTTCTTACCAGGAAAAGCAGTTTGTAAAAGCTAGCTTAGTTTGATGTTACATATTTTTAACTGTGGCAATACCATCTTCAGAATTTCTCTTATATTTATAAAATTGCTTGATTAATAAATCTAACCTTTGTTCCTTACTTTGTTCATAAACGCTACAAAGTTTATTCCATATATCTCTGTCAGTGTTACAGGTTTGTACTAGTTCAGAAACCACTTGGCTTAGTGAGCTAGCTGCTTGAGAATTGTCCCTTTTCCCTCTACTATATTTTTCAGCATTATCACCTACCTCCGCTTTGCAAACTTTACGCTAACTTTACGCTTTGCTCTTGTTTCATATACTATAGGAATAAGATCATACTGATCACACTCAAGCTTCATTGTCCACTTCCATTTTGACCAATTTATGGCGCCTTCCAACTTATCAATTTGAACTTCCAACTCTACTGTCATTTCGAACACTTACCAATTATTCAAATGTGCTTGGCCATAATCTATTGCTCTACTTAAAGCAATTGCAAGCCAAACATATACTTGATGCTTGATTTATTAATAATAATAATAAAGAAAGTGCAGACTTCAAGTTTTCAATAATTTTAATCAACGAAACCAAAAACAATATGAAGATTATTGACTTTACATTGAACTTAAATTTCAAAACGTTAATTTAATTGTTGGTTATATGACGTGACATCACATTGTTCACTTGTGATATCGTATGGAACCCAACACAGACACACACCGAATAAACTCAGGTCGTTATAGACTGCATACTATAACAATGTAAATGCTTAATATATATTATTAATTAAGGAAAATAAATTATAATAAAGGCATACATTTTACATATGCCACTTGTGCACGTCGTACGTGAATGTAAAATAATTATTATTCTATAAATTTATAATGGATTGTTGGTTAAGACAATCCATTATAAATTTATATAATGGATTGTCTTATAGATCGTCAGATATATCGTCAGATAGATCGTAAAATCTGACGAAAAACTGGACGAGCAATCAATTGGTTCTTCTACTTCAGATTTGGAACCAATATACGGTGGCGATATTGAAAGATGTGGTCAGCTACAGTGTCGCCAAACTAAGAGCAATGAAAAATAGGCGAACAAGAAAAACATACGAAAATATGAGAGTGGGGAAGGAGTCAGAACTTAAATGAAGATACTAAAAAATAGGTTTCAATAGATAGGTTTAAATGAAGAGAGTTATATGACTTTTAAAGCATATTTCGAGTGAAGTACACATTTGCATGATCGGATAAGCATGCACATTGGTAGAAAATTTGATTAGACCGTGAGCTAAATACATCACCAAGTATATGATTGGCCAAAAACGGCAAAGAAAATTTACCTTGTTCCCTTATCAAAGCACACAGCGTTGCATAGAAATAATGATTTGATAAATAATGTGGAAACTGAATTTTTTAAAGGAACAAAATTCAATTATTTTGTAATTGAAACTGACGAGTCGACTGATGTAATAAATGCTGTAGTATTACTTGTCTAAGCTAGATTGATTTTTCAGAATTCTATTCAAGAAGATGTATTATTTGCAAAACCACGGAAATATACATATAAGACATGTACAACATTTTTTGAAATGATCAATGACTATTTTGAAACAAAATGAAAGAAACTGGTTTGGGTGTTTGTTTCTACAATGGGTGTTTGTTTTTACAACTTTCTACAAATTTACACAGGCTGCTTAAGACACCATTTAGGTTCAAATCGATCATGTTATTTGGGCCACATATGCTGCATAGACAGGGGACACTGGAAGGGTAGAGATCATTCAGAATTTTCTATCCAGCATCTACTCTACATAGCATTCATTTATTTTAACCACCAAATTGGTTTTTTAAATGACGGCTGTCAACCTGCCAAATGACGTCATCGCCGGAGGCGGGGCCTATACGAACTGAATCTGTGAACTGAACAAATTGAGTAAAAAGTACACGCAAATCGACCTTGAAGCATACGCCATTAGTAAAAATAAATTTACTACAAGGTACGAGGAATGGTGAATACACGTCCGAAGCATTCGGTAATATTTCATACATTACATTTAATCCATTACAAGAATATGGCGCCGGAACTGTAGTGAGGAGGAAAATGGTTTAGAACTCTCTAATACCATCTACTCACAGCAGGTACAAAGGCAATGGCTGGAAATAATTGTTGTTATAAATATTGCACACTTGCTGTAGGTTTACACATGCAGAACGCAATAACAGGTTTACAAATAGTTGTTTATTGTTGTAAATATTTATAATACATTTAAGGGCTCTAAGCGCGATTCTTAATTGACTGACATTGTATTACGCAGCTAATTATAATTGAACAAATAGTTAGAATGTTCCAGTATTATGTTCATTAGCAAAAGTAAAAAGATAAAAAGTATCGAACATGATTTGAAACAGATTTTTGTTAATATTTTGTTCTTAATCCCTCAGGATGGTTATGAATGAAACTGTGCCGGCGATGTATCGACGCTCGAGTTTAAGGAGGTTAATGATTGAAACGTGAGTTTTATTGTTGACGAATGTGAAGATGTTGTCGTCAACGTATTGAATAGGATCAAAGATGGAAATACTTAGTTGTGTGATGTGAGTGAATGTTGCTTAATGGATCTTAATCGTTGTCGAAGAGATCGGCAATCAGGTAGTTGATAACAAATGCTCTGCTTGGCTCGATGATTAACATGCGGTTTCCTCCTGGTTCCATTGAAAGGCCAGGGTTGACAGGGGAAGGGTTGTAAATCGAAATGCGCGAAAGAAAAAAAATTAGAAATTCAAGATTAGAAAATCAAAAGATACTGCAGAACTATAGGTTCCGTAGTATAGGTGTGATGTGTGTAATTTATCGTAGATATTTGTTGTGCATTTTTTTTTGATAGTTGATTTTAGAATGATGATTAAATTAATATTGATTTAACGCTACTTTTGAACAAATTAGTCTGTCCCTTGCATAAGTGCTCACTGGCTATAAGATAAATATGGTCGTTTTATTATTAATTATGTTTTCGAATAGAGCGAGATTCTCGTCACATACGAAGCATACAATTCCTAAATTGAGTCTCAGGATGCTAGAATGCGTGTACCGTTTAATACGGAATTTTCTGGGTAGAAGCTGCTTCTGACGAGTCGGCTGACCAGTGGCACTTGACACAATGGGCGTAGCCTGAAGGAAATTTCTGCAATAAAATTTCGGGTAGTCTAACACTTCGACTAATCAAAAATTTCTTCCTGATCAGTTAAGAAATTCAAGGATCAAAATTGCTCTATTTTATTGATGAAAGCATAAGTGGCGGAACGTAAGGCGGTGGTAGTAGTAGTCTTACGCCACTAAACTCCTATAACCACAGCCCTGAAAATGCCTTTTAAATTCGTAGAACTATTATCCAATCAGATTCGTCTAAACCACAAAAGGATGCAAAGTTTAACAAGTGGTTGAAAATATAGTGGGTGAAATACATTAATTTGAAAACCTTAAAACAGCGTTTCCTAACGAATAATGAAATCATTTTATGAGACAATTTTATTTATTATAAATATTTTTCTTACATTTAAACAAAATTAATGAGATGGTTGTAATTGTTTTTCTCTTGAAAGTGTCTCTATACATGGGTCTAGGTTAGAAACACACCAAAGCAAATTGTTTTCGAGTGATAAAACCCGATTCCTATATTTAGTATATACCTATATAGAAATAGCTGCCTGCCTAACTCACCCCCCCCCCCGTCGCTCATCTAGCTTTAATGAATGTCATATTATAGTTATGGGGTCGCGAGGTTTCTTACTTCATTTTTTTTTTTTTACTTTTTGTGGTTACTACACTACAAAGGTTGGGAAACGTTGTTATACTAATAAGAATAAAAATTTCGTACAAATATTGAAATGCGAAAAGATCCTATACGCGTGGATAATCACTAATACATATTTAAAACACAAAGGCTACCGTCAGTAGGCGACATGAGGTCAAGATTTGTCAAACGCCTTGCCACTGCGGAACCGCGCGCCTGCGAAACGTTTGAGGATACTGCATTTGTATAAACATATGTAAATAATATTTTGGTGTTAACGGTATCGTTTAAAGATTTTCTCTTGTACGAGGTTGGCATGTATTTAATGTTTTTCGCGGGATTTGAGACTTTTATTTTAAGCGTATTAAATGTTGAATTTTCCAATTTATATTTATATCATTTATTCAGTTTATTGTTATTAAATTGATTTGTTAAATTATATTTGTTTGAAGAATTGAATTAGATTTTATTAGTCAATTTATATTACATTGGATGATTACTCATTGAATTGATGAATTATTAGGGAATTCCTTAGTGCAATCGTTAATTAGTTGAGTTAATGGGATCTGATAATCCGATATCAATCGCCATTGGAAATATTTCACATTCTAGTC
This sequence comes from Adranes taylori, assembly GCA_009867245.2. Taxonomy (NCBI): domain Eukaryota; kingdom Metazoa; phylum Arthropoda; class Insecta; order Coleoptera; family Staphylinidae; genus Adranes; species Adranes taylori. The sequence continues at coordinate 7,744 of WYDF02070342.1, forward strand.
CATCGTCGCTATAAAACACAGCAAGATGTTTTCGTCCTTCGTGCTTCGTGAAGTTGCTACAGACAGCATATCAAGTAACGCCACTATCTCCGTGAAATTTGCTTGTGTGCATTCGTACCTAGCCTTGTATTTATTTGTAATGTTTAGAATATATAGATTAGGGTTTAAAACAACAATATTCATGATCGAGTCGAAAAAATACATCTAACATTGCATCGGAGTATTTCCATACTTCATCTCTCCCAACACAACTGAAAGATGGATTACAATGTTCCTTTGCCGTGTTCAAACATTGAGTGGTGCAGCTTCCTCGTTCCACTTATTCCATCTTTTCCATAAAAGTAGTTAGGCCTGTCTTCTCGCAAAAGATCGAATGCTACTTCTACATCTTCTACATCTGAAAGTGTCTGATTTCAGTGTCTGTGTCGCTCAGTGTCTGATTTGTGGTCATTTACAATGTTATCTTCCTCGTCGAAAATAGAATCACTATCAGTTTCAGATCACTCTGGAAAATGATCAGCATATAGTTCATCAAGAAGGCCTTCTAACCTCTTCACCTCTTTGTTTATATGAACACATGTTGAAATAAATTAAACCTACAAGAAAAAAGAAAATAGTAAATATTTTTGATATTTATGTAAATTGTATAGCGTATACCACACTATACAATTTACCCTCGATGATATGATCAAAAGGAATTTGGAGAACAGTTATAATAACTTATGAACACTTACTGGAAACCAATCCACTAACAAGAGAAATTAATGACATCTGTATATAGAAATACATTGGTGAATCATCGAACATTATACACAAACTAATTGAGAAAAGGGGGATTCCCCAAAATTTTTTATTTTGTATTTTGTATATAATCTTAGTTAGAAGAGAGGAAATCCAATAACCTTTGTAGTATGAAATGCAAGAAATACAATTATAAACAAATCAAACTAAAATATGCAAAAACTACTAAAAATACATGAAAATGTGAATTTAATTTTTTTATAAAATATCACTTAAGCGAACGGGTGAGGGCTATCAGGACATTTAACTTTTTTTTAAACAATAAAAAATATTTTTGATAATTTCTTTTAAAATTGAAAGCAATGTTAATTAGAGCAGTATATTAGATTGATATAACTTTTAAACAAAATGAGCGCTTTAAATTATATGTTGCGTATCAAAAATAAAATTATGTTTACATATGTGTATATTAATTATACATGAAAAAATGATTAATGAAGCGTCGAAGTGATAATTACTTTATACTTAGAAAATCTGGTAGTAATAAAATACGAAATTGCAAAAGTCAACCACGGTCTATCCGTAATTACTACGTAATCAAATTAAGCAGTCCCTGAAAATGTGATTGTTGACTCTAAAAATTTTATCAAGCCTCTGGGACATATCCAATTTAAATTTTAACCAGCTGCTTGGGCTGTCGTAGCGGAATGCCTTGTCTTGTTTAAATTGCTTTCCATATTTAAGGCGCGGTTTAATAGTTGTTCGCATTTGATGACTAATTGTATACGTAATGTGGGAATTTATTGATTACGCTTGTTATGTGTCATTCCTTAAAAAACGTTTTTTATGTTTGGAACGCGATGTCATTTAAAAAGAACTTGTTAACATTTGGAACATATAATACATCGAGATAATGAATTATTTTATCCAAAATTGTTTTTTTCGCCATCCCTTTTTCAATTATTCATTGAAAAGTATCTTAATAATAAATAGAAAAAGGTTACTACTTCGAACGCATTAGTATTTTTATCTACCTTCCTGGAAGCAGCAGAATATGTAATTATACTCTAAAGAAGGGAGCGGCCTCCGTTTTTGGGGTGACTAGCAAACATTTACTGAAATCGGGTAAGTGTTTTTTTAAACCTTTATTCTAGAACTTTAAATTCTTTATTCTTTAAAGACTTTATTCTTTTTAAACTTTATTCTCCCGATTACAGTACTTTTATTATGCCTACATGTACAATGATTGTAGGATGGCTACTCGCTTGGCTACTAAAGGGGATTTGCTTACAAAACCCCTATAAAAGTAAAAAGACAAATTAAATTAAATAAATTGAACAAAGGATCGATAAATATAATTAAAAATATTCAGATTTAAAAATGATCAGAATCTCAGATCAAATATTCAGATCTCTCGACAATCAATTAGAAATTGTTGTGTAACTATATTTTCTTTTGATTATTGATTTTCTTACCTCCCATAAAGCTAAATATTAACCTTAAACAATAGACAATTAAAATGGATAAAATTTAACTTACAATACAATTTTTTTTATAATTGATTGCCGAAATTGAAATTAAAGTATTTTCTTAAAAAAAAAATTTAATAAAATTTTAAATTTTCCTAAATAAATGAATTTTGGAAAGAAAAGGCTGTATGACAAAAGGTAGGTGACATACGCCCCCTTCATGTGAATCGACGACCCACGTCGATTAAAATCAATAAATGCTACATGATTTACAAAAATATTAAAACTTTCAGTAATAAAAGCTATAGAGGTACGTGGAGAAATGTTGGAAATTCAACTGATTAAGGCCCTTTCTTACGTTTAATTAATAATGTACTATAAGAAATATTAGAAGCATTGCATTTACATTTAAGGTTTGCATTAAAAATATAAAAAAAAATAATTAGAAAAATATAATAGAAAGTAAAACAAAAACAAAAGTAATAAGATTGAAATATTTTTAAATTATAATACATTTATAATACTGTGAATACAGTCGTCTGATAGACGTACCACGCCGGAGCCAATGTTTTTAAGCGACTTAACTCTGGATACTAAGATAGTTTCCATATAAAGATTACAACTTCTGCTCGAAATATACCAAAAAACAAATTGATAACATCGACATACGAAATCTAATTTTTTTCAATAAATTGGTCCATCCAAGTCTGCACCCTGTTCCAAAGACGCATCAGAACCATAGAACTCGTTCTTAATTCTTTCCAACCCATCATTCCAAATACTGCATTCTCTATAGCTGCATTTAACGACGGTTTCGGCTGCTTGTTACTAATAATATATAGGTTGATACTAGCTCCAAAACTGATACCTTGACCGTTCACGTGATGTCTTCCTATTTTGGCCTTCTAGAAACGACTCGTTCCAGCAATGTAAATTGCATTATAACTGCATAACAAATATTTACTCCAATACTAGTCATTATATCAATACTAGACTCATAATGCTCCATTTTACTCCATTATGTTTCGTAATTCTCATACTCCATTATATATTAAAACCTCAATAAAATTCCCAAGAAGACTAATGATTGAAATTCTTCCATTAACGACGGAGTCATCGACATTAACGCCGGCTGGATTGTTATAATGAAACAGAAAAACGTTCTACACGTTCTTAAAACAATTATACGTTTTAAATTGAAATTGAATTGTTTTAAATATATTTTGATTTTCTCTTAAAAAAATCATTTAATTAACTTTATTAATTTTTCCTAAATAAATGAGTTTTGGAAAGAAAAGACCGTACTACAAGTCTACACCATGACAATACACTCATGCAATGTATGCAACGTGGCAGGCGCCGTACACTCATTTCCACACAGCACATAATTGAACACACTTATACCTTTTACTACACAACGCATTGGCCTAGAGCAGTTGAGTGGTTCATTGCGCTATGCATCGGGCTAGTTCCAGTAGAAATGAACACGAAAAGAAATCAACAACAACAACCAAATGCATGAACAATAAACAAAAATATGCATGAATCTCGCCCGACCTCAATACTGGGTCGAAGCTCATAATTATTATTATGCATTGGTGAGTTGAACGTTTATCAAAGTCAATTTTTGATTTATACAGAGAGAACTTATAAATTGTATCGGGATCTATATACACGTCGTTGTTTAAACAAACAATTAATTTGCTAGGAAAGTTTTTACTTTCTGGGTAAGTTTTGAGCAATTTTTTAATTATTTCACACTTTTAAAAATTAGTTGAACTTTAAAACGAATAGAGCACAGAAATGATGTTAATATAAACCGTATTTATTAGTGACGTATAAAGTATATATATTTAAAACATAAAATATTATTTTTAATTTAATTAAAAATACAAAATTATTATTAAATTTCAAAATTATTATTGATATAATAAATAGTTTAATTCAAAAACTTAGAGAACAATAGATTATTAGTTACATAAACATTTTAACAGAAAATTTATTGAACTGTACAGATAATTTTTTTTTAAATTCTTAGATGTAAATTGAAAAATTGTTTAGAAATTTTAATATGGGAATACGGGAACACATATTCTTGAAATTTTGTTAGGCAAATCGCTGGTCTTTGCAATTAGGCCATGTCGCTGGCCGCGGCAAAGTCGCAGCCATTATATACCAGACTCAGGTTATTTCATAGCAGACTGAACCACAGCGAAGCGCAACTGTGTTTAGCTAGACTAACATATAAAAATTAACTTCCCTATATCTGTTTTAGCAAAAATCGAAAACTATACGACCGACTGACGTAACATTTTGACACAACGTTACAGTTACTCCAAATAAGAAGAATATAAAATAAAAATGCGGAAAAACGGGAACACGGGAACAAATATTCTTGAAATTTGGAGACAACGTTACATTCAAATACGCCCGTGTTTTTATATACTTCATACGGGAATACGGGATCACGGGAATAAGGGGAAAAAATATCGAAACACAAAGTTGCTTTCGAATACGCGCGTGTTTTTTTATACTGAATACGGGGAAACCAAAATACGGGACAAGGGAATAAGGGAACACATATTCTAGAAATTTTGTTAAGCCTACTGCGCTTGATGCATGGTTTGGTGCCCCAGATGTGCGTAAAAGCATTTGTTCAAGATTTAATGAAATGCAATAGGCTTTAATCAACGATCAATGAATATTTCTACAATTTAATTGTAAAATTTATTTATGGTAAAACTACCCGTCCGCGATTGTCACTTTTTTCCAACCTTATGTAGTATAATAACAATCTTGCACGAAACGATCCTAAATTAATTACCAAAACTAACTACCTTAGAGTTATTCGTGTTTCAATTATTGTTGTATGTTTGTTTTATACGAATTTGAGTGGTTCTAGTAGGCTGCCAATTTGCGAATTAGCTGTTCATTTAGAAATTTCCCTTAATTTGATGTTGATTATTTTGATATCATGTATTTAATAGAAACCAATCAACTTGTCGACTTCATCCATTCATCCACGCTTATTTTAATTGCAATAAGTTAGTGAACGCTTACGGGAACTAGGCCGGGGAACGTTTCACTACCTAGCTAAAAATCAAGCTAAAAATCAATGTGTACAGTGTCAAAAATTATAATAAAGATTACTAATACATAAAATTAATGACGAGTCTAAACTTTACCTAAGATTCGAGTGTTGACTCTCTCTGTGTCCATTTTGTCAAATTACCAACGCTAACGTGTAACCAAGATCCGCAATTAGCTTCGACTCAACTAGTTCCGACTCAATTCAGTGATTGTGACATTCAGTGTTGGCAAGTGAAGATACAGATTGAGAGCAACTAAATATAATATCGAGTTTATGAAGTCTACAGACCATGGAGCAATTTTTTGTCTTATATTTGTCTCATTTTAGATTTGTATATTGCAACTTTTTTAAAATTTCATATATTACGGTGTCAACATAATTCACTCAATATATCACATGAAATGTTTAAGGCCGCAACATGTAATATCAAGATTATAGTACTCACATTCAGTACAAATGTCACAATCGCGATTATAAATAATTTTATCAATTAACTGATTGTTAGTAATATTATACTTAGTTGATATCAACCTGATTCTTCAGTTGTCAAATATTGAATTAATTCGGAGCCTATTGCGGACCTGCCCAGTACGCATATATTGATTATTCTGTGACAAAGCGACTGGGGCTTATAACTGTCCTCTTGGAGAGACAACAGTTATCCTTCCTGAAGTTAGTGTGCCGCGGCTACGGTGGAATCCGGAGAACTCCTAGGGAATTGACGAGAGTTTCTTCTTTCGATGAGGCGTCTGCTCGTGACAATCTGGGCGCCAGAGACTTTCCTAAATCTCGGAATAAGTAAAGGAGCGAGTGCACAAAAGTAAAATATACAAATGCTATAATTTATTAACTAATATGCAATATTCCATAAATATATGATACATTATACTGCAAATGTGTAAGTACCTAATATTATAATCAAAGCATAAATTTAATAAATTTATTAGCATAAAGAAATAAAGCTAGCGCCATACATAAGCAAACCATACTGGTCTTATGTAAAATTTCAATAGTAAAATTCAATAATGAATTAATTAAAATTCAATAATCCATTGCTGTCATTAAAATTCAATAACCATACACAAAATATTCAATATCTAAATCAAATTTCATATAAAAAAACACGTTAAAATCAGTGGTGCGACACACATTTAACACTTAGGAAGCTTCCGTGGGTTTTATACATTACATAACATAAAAATGGATTCTTCTCTTTCCCTGAGATCTACAGTGACTTATAAGGATAAATACTTAATTCTTACAATTTATTAGGTATAAATAACGGTTTACCCATCAACAAAATCACTAAGTACTAACAATTGAATTGTAGCAGCAATAAAACACGGAATAATTGACAACGCCACTCCCTTACTCAATAATCACTCTCCCTTACTTAACAAACGAATTACCGCTCACCGCAAGTATTCCTAAGCCAACGGTCTCGGTCTAAGCCCTAGGACCACCTATAAATTACAAACAAGCTTGTTCTAGCGCCATTTTGATATTCAACAATTACAAACTTAACCATATTTGGGCTGCACCACCATGGTAACTAGCGGCTTAATTGAAAAATCCCAAACCAATTTAAATGCACGTATTAGTTCACAGCGGCATTACAATATTTTAAAATCAAATAGCAGACCCCAAACAATTGGAGGCTTTGTGTTGCTAACTATTGGAGAAGAATGGCTAGATCCGGCCTCTTAATTCTAAGCAGACAGGATGGATCCCCTCTACTCGCCTACCACTTTCAAGCAACAAAATCTCATTGGTCCAAAAAATTCCTACGCAATCATCGACCAATCGGAAAATCGAAAATTAAAGCTTGGCCAATAGAAGCGACAACTCCTGATGTACTTCACTAATGAAAAATCGATATTTATCAACATTACAGATCACTAATCTCTGCATAAATACAGTCTGATTTGAGATGAACTAAGCCAACATAAACTAAGCCAACGTGAAGTTTCACAAGTATCCTTAAATAACTAGCTTCCTAGATACCCTAGAACTCCGGCAAAAAGGCCTGTCTCCAGCAACCTCGTACTCCGTGCACCGCCTACTGACACGAGTACTCTATATCTTATTACTATCCTGAGTTTTACTCCTACAATAATAATCGTCTGATCATACCCCTAATTAAACATATACAACCCTCAAAATAACTATAAAGTAGTGACACCTACGATAAATTCGGCACCCTTTATAGCATACAACTTACAATTTGGTGGTCTCGAAAATTATAGAACGATAATCTCTTTAATCATTGATAAATATACATATTTGTCAAAGCATAAATACATAACCTCATAAACTTATTTAATTGACATAAATCTGTACTGAGATCATTGAAAAGATAAAAATGTGTGACAGGCTCATAAATAGGATTCCTATTATTAACAGACAGATTGCAAAGCAATATCTCATCCACAGGTAGGTAAATTCCTTAGGTTATCAAACCAATGTAAACAAACCAATTTTAGCTTAGAAATAATCTCTACAAACTGAATTCAAGACATTTCTATATTCAAAGTGCAGCTATTAGCGGCCTAAAAGCCAAAGAATGTAGATAAATGTAACTATTTAAGAAGCTTAACGTTTCTGATCTAAACAATATGACTCACAACGAATAAAAGGAATGGAAAAATATACACTATTCAACACATATTTATAAGGAAACAAACTCACAGATAATGACTTAAACTTTAACTTGTTATATTCTCATGCGTTTGCAAAAACCTAAACCCCAAAAGTCGAACAATATTATGCCCTTACGTCTTAAGTTCAACCAGCTTTTTGGTAAAAGCTGCTTACGGGCTTTATAATAATTAAACCTATTAAGGCGATTTTGATTATGCTGTTTAATATGTAAATATGCTAGCAGCGTATGATATAACGATTAATATGTGTGATCACTCGTCGCTATTCGCTGTGTGGCTGGGTACTCACTCCCAAGGCAATGTGTGAAAACCACACGGAAAGAGAATTATGTGTTATGGCTAGCGTACGCCATCACACAGAGTAGAAATTTGGTCGCCGGCTTTGGGCTTATAAATAGCCGCGGAAGTACTAAATTAATTTAGTTCCTAATTTTGTGATCTCGAAGCAAGTCAACCGCAGACACACAACGTTCACAGCGACGTTGACAGCAACTTTCACAAGTCAACCAGCGACACAGAAGCGTTCACCGTACGAGACAGCGCGTTTGCTGTCCAAAAGAAGACGAACTTCTGAACTAGATACGTACTTAGCTTACTTCTAGAGTAATCTAGTAGGCGCTCCATTTGTGAGATTGTTAGACTACTATACGCCACGCGCAAAAGTCTGTCAGAATTCACACAATTTACAACATATGTTCTTTTGAGTTACCACCTTAAATATATAAAAATTCCTTCTATACACTTTGATCTAATTAATCTAATTTTATGTATTGGGAATCATTACATGATTTTTTGACGTTGTAGGCTTTCTGCTTGAGCTTGAGAATAGGTGTCGTTTCCAAACACGTTCGGGTTTTCAATTAAAATAAATATGAATGAAGGCGAGAAATTGATTTCCATTAAATATGTAATAATAAATCTGCATAGTGGCAATTGTATATGTCGTGTCTTCTTTTTACACATTGATATTCTTTGAGTCTGCTTTTGAAGAGTTTCAGTTCGTTTTTGGTATATATGATTTATGGCGGGGTTTACAATTTATTTCGTTTATGTGTTTCCAAATATATCTCCTTAAAGCATTTTTTATTCTGTATGCGATTTTTATGTTGTATTGCTTGAAAAATTACTTATTTGGTATTAGTCCTTATCCATATAGGTGAGTCTCTTATAATATTTAGAGTTTCTGTGCCTTACCTTGAATGCTTTTTATTTGATTATATGATGCGCTCGTATATTTTCAGCACTTTTATTTTGGTGTATCCATTTGTTGTAACAATTGCGTTCATTTTTTGTTTTATTTTTAGTGTACTGTATAGCGCTTCAAATGCTGCATGATTTATGTGTTTTTGGGGAAATACACGCCGCATCAAGTCATCCAGAATCAGATAAGCACACAGCATTTGAGTGCTATTTAATAGGTTAAAAGTTATACCGCTTACCGCTACCAAAAAGTATTTTAGAACTTGAAAAACAAAAAATAATCTAAATGCTTACAAGAATAGATACTCCAAAACAGAAGTGCTAAAAATATACGACCTTATTGTAACGAGGAAGTTTATTTTCTTTCTAATTTTGTTCTATGGCAGATAGTTTTGTACGCGTAAGTCATTTAAATAATTCTGATGGCTAGATTTTGTAAAATGTTGCTGTTACCAAAACATCCAAGAAATGGAATATAATTTAAAAAGCTATGCAACCAAAATAGATTAGACAAGATTATTTATGGAGATAAATTAAAATGAATTAATAAGGTAAGGGTGTGTAATTATAAAATAGGTTTGTGATGGTAGGAACGACAAAAACAATAAGACAATAATTTGTAGATAATTGTAGAAATAATGTGATGATTCATGAATGCAATTTTGCTAATCTATTAGGACGATATTGGTTGTTTTCGAATAAAATTTACATTTATTATTTTTGCTACATTGAAAGTAATTTATTTTAATACACACATATTTATTTAATTTGCATTTAGCATTAGCCAAATCATTATTAATGTAGTTAGTTGAATTTATGCATCTGTTTTATTCAAACAGCATGGACTAAGAAAGACGTTTGACAGATTTTAGGGCTGTGTAGTACTGGTTGTATTTAATTATGGTTGGTTGACTGAGTCAGATAAAGTTCAATACAGTGCTGGCACCGATAACAGTTAGCAGTTACACCGTTAACAGATACAGTGTTTAGCGTTACACCGTAATGCTAAACACTGTAGCGAACTCTAATGAAGATATTAAAGTGAATTTCATTTGGTTGTTATTGTACGAGAAAAGCTCGTAGTGTAGGAAAAAAACGCTGCGTGCCCATTAAATGGATTCAATCTTGCCAACCACGTTGGAAGCAAAATCATCCTCCAAAATAGAAGCGTGTCAGTATCGTAAAGCAAAACAACGGACATCTGAAATAAAACACGGAAAATAAAAAATTTAAAAGATTCATCTACATGGACTAGCACACATATAAGTTAACTAAGTTATTCAAGTAAATCGCATACAAACAACATGAAAATCATCATAAAAATCGCAACATGAAAATCACATACAAAACAGAAAATAATCTAAGCAAAAAATTCCGTAAACACATAAAATCAGCAATAAATCATATACATGGAAAACAAACAGAAATTTCAAAACAAGATTTAAATAACAACACCTACAAGACTGATAATCTATTGCATTATTTGATATAATCATCCAAACAATACAATAGATTATTTCAAAGAAGACACAAAAACCTCTAAATCAAAAAACCAATATATTGTCGTGTGGAAATTTTGTACACGACATGGAATTAGGCTAGTGTTCAATCAAGACTGAACAGTTAGCATCATACCGTGATAGAAGATCAAAAGAAAATCATTAGAAAATAATTTATTAATTTTATAAAATTTAAAGCAATATTTAGCTATTTAGATGTCATAAACATATTTGGCAATTATATCAAAACAAATACGTAAAGACATTGTATAAGTTTAATAGACATGAATTGAATCACATTTCTTAAAAATTATAATTAATTGCATACTACATTTTCATATGTGCTGATACAAGGAAACAAATTTGTATCAAGATCAAACGACATATCGATGAACTTGTATTTTATACATATCAAATTTAACATGATATTTTATGACTTTTCTCTAAACTTTAAACTAATTTTTATTATGAATTTTAATTTTCTACGTGATATTATTTTTTAATTTTTCTTTATATTGTTACGTTTTTAAATTATATTTGAGTATTATAATAAACGTAGTTTTCGTACCATCTAACCTCGGAACAGCTGTCTTCTCCACGGGGTTATAAACTTATCTCGCTTACATATTTTTATACATTAAATTTGGTAAACACTTTAGCAAGTTAAGCTAGTTTTACTTAAATAATTTTAATAATTAATTAAAACAAATTATAATTCGAATTAATTTATTCATTTATTTTAAAAAGTTTAATTTACAATCAATTATCTTTATCTACAGGCGGCTATAGATTTAGGTAAAATCATACAATTCTTCAATTAAAGCTATTAGGCTCCTCAAATTTGTTCATTGTCCTTCGAAGCTGTTTTAAAGTCATTGCCTCGGTAAACAGTGGCTCGGTTAAGACAATAAGAAGATAGGAAGAAGTGGTGCCCTCGGTTCCAGTTTTATTAAACAAGTAAAGCAAGCCAAGTTCGTCACTCGGTTTAGTCGAAAAAGACTACAATCGGGAAGTGAAGAAAGAATAATTCAGCAGGAAAACAGTAAGAAACAAGCTCGAAAATTTTTAATTCAAATTTAAACATAAAGTCAAGTCAAACTTCAACTGTGCAAGTAAGACAATCGAAGTTGAAAAGGCAAGTTACTGTAGATAAAATAATACTGAATTTATTTAGAATTTACAACTCTATTTGGATTTAAAATTCACGAACAACTAAGGTTAAATGAAGTAATTATTGTAAGAAAAGTCAAACAATTTGGATAACCAAAAGTTGTACGAAAAGCTTAGGCTAAGTACGTTTGATTTGAATTTATTTGATTTGATTTTGACTTGGATAACTAAATGTCTTGATTTTGACTTGGATAACTAAATGTCGCTAATTAAAATCAACGAAAAAGTAGTTGTCCAACAAAAAGTGGGCAACGAATAAAACATTTACTAGACACCATGAAGCATCATTCTTTGACACATAAAACACAAAACAGAAAAGAAAACGCAAACAGGTTGACGAATTATGTCAATCACTTTTAAGTCAAAATAAAGAATTAATAAACGCACGCAAATATACAACAGCATTCATGAAAGAACTATAAGACTGCCGCAATGAAATAGCGTATTACATCGACGAAATAGAGAAGAATCTAGAAGATTCGAAAGTATGAATCTGAAGAAAAAAGTGGGGTACATTCTAGAGGAATTCTTCGAAGAAGGCGAAGATATAAAAAAGGGCATATCAGATGAGGTTAGAGTAAAACGTATAACAATGCAAAAGCATAAAATAGAAGAACTATATAAGGAATACCGGAGGGCCAAAAGAGAAGCCGGGTAAATAGCAGCGCTGACGATAACTTGCAAATCAAAGCAGATCTAAAGGATTTGAGAGCATAACGACGGTGCATGAAAAGTAATATGATAATGCGGTGATAAAATAATGACGTGGAAAGCATGTAACAGTTATCAATTATGCAGCGGGAGAAAGCATGTAACAATTATCAATTATGCAGCGGGAGAGCTGGGTAACATGACTAGCATATTCAAGCACATAACATGACTAACGGAATAGGTACATAGCTCGGAAAATGATTACTGAGACACGTAACTAGGTGGACAATACACGTCACAAAGTCTAGTGCCTGCAATTGAACGTGAACCACAAATAAATAGCATATACTCTCGCTAAGGTATAGGCCAACCACAAATGAACCACAAACGTCACGTTGCCTAGTGCCTACGACTGACTAACCAGAAGCGAGAAGTAGCCACTTAAGTAAGGTGGAGGTTAAAAAAAGACAGCGCTATTGAGACATGTAAATAGGTGAACCACAAACGTCTCGTTGTCTAGTGTCTACGACTGAATGTGTACTACAAGCCAGTAATATACGCTTCAGCTATAGGAATAGGTTAAAGAATAGGAAACAGAGAGAAAAGCACATCTATTCAAAACCAAACAGTATATCTAAACAGGGTAAGCTATGTAAAATTGCTTACCAAAGACTTTTTACTTGCTTTTGCTTGAGTAGGTGACTGGCTATATCTCGCTGCTGATGCAACTGATCGCTGGCTAGTCTGGCTCGCTAGTACGGCTGGTCTTACTGAGACGAAAACAGGAACTTGGTCAGCTCGAAATCAGAAAGTAACTTTTCAATACCAGCCAAGCGCTTCTTTAGAGATCATTGAACACACAGAGATACACACAACTGTGTGAAGCAGTGGGCCATCACCACTAGTTATATTCTACGCATATACGCTGGAATGCGTGCGTGTGTCTACCACTTTATTTCTTCTAATCTGTATAGCCACAGCAGATTAATTATGACGTTAAACTAATATACGATATGCGGACAACAGCAAAGGATAGCAATATCAGCGACAATATTAGCAGTGCATACACAAACCTACATACGGTTCTCTATATATTATAACAACGTAGGGGATTCGCACTCGTATGCTATCTCTTTCGGACTCACGCGTCTAGATATGTGAAAAAAGATTTTCCCCTTCCATACTTATTTTATAACGTACAATACGTTCCGACGGCATTCCAATATTTTGTTTACGTATCAAAAGGAAATAAGTAATAAAGAAACAAGCTTAATTTTTCATTTAAAAATGCTCTCAAATATACTTTTGATAACTAACAGGATTAAGATTTAATTTATAAAAACTTTATTTTAAACACACATGTAAAAGTTATCTAAGGATAATTTCTACAAGGAACCACACATTCTCTTTTTAATAGCGATTTTTTGGACGGACTTACAAACACACTACTTTTAGCATGCATACATTTTTTAATATAGGATTACCGCAGTTAGATTTATTTATCTCATTTATTCAATACCTTAATGCATATTTAAAAGAGGATTATTTCTTTATAGTAACGACACTTACAATATATTTGTTACAATATACTCTACAATATACTCTGTTACATTGCAAACCAACTTACTAAAGAAGAAACGTTTCTTGGCTGACTGCATTTTTTACACATACATGAAATTTTCAGATAAAGAATCCATTCATGCAGATTATATTTCCCGAATTAACATGCCCAAACATCTTTGAATCTACGAGCAAACAATTTGAATAAAATTTTGTATATATTAATACTTCTATACATAAATTTCATTTCCAATTTTTTGTATACTTAAAAACACGAGAGGTTCTTAAACCTAGTCTTAAAGATCGTGAGAAGCTGATGTAGTGCTAGAAAATCGATAGTCAATTCCATTGAGGACCTAAGAAAAAACAACGGCTCGAAAAAGGTTTGTGATGTGGGAGCGCTATTTGCGTAAAGTAAGGAAGTGTGAGACGAAAGAGAGAGTGAGAGACTTTGGACACAGAAGCAAATTATAACGTCGAGTGAGGTCATAAGACTAAAGATAAAGAGAAGCATAAGTTAAACGACGATGGAATTATTTTCAACAAAAGGAATGGGGGAATTTTATCTCACTTTTTAGAATTTTTTTCGTAATATGACTGGTGTTTACTTTCTGTTTACATTTAAGTTTCAACTTAAATGTATTATTTTGATTTTATTTAAATTACGATAAGTTGATGAAACATTTCTTTTAGTTTTTTCCATTATTGAACAATATATATATATATATATATATATATATATATATATATATATAATACATCCATAAAATATTTAAATAGGCATGTTAAGTTATATTACTCCAGCTAATATTAAAAGTTCGTGATAAGTTCCCGTGAAAATACGTAGACAGCGAGGTGTCTATTACTTGAAGAAGCTGCTACAGCCTTCAACAACCATATCTGATATACCTCTTTTGGAGTGGGAAGAATTTTTTGAGAATTGATGAGAAAATGTGTAAAATAAAGTGCACGAAAGTATATATCGTTTAAAATATTTTGAAACATGGTGAGATATTTACTAATTTCGTCTTTAGTAAAAACTTAAAGGGTGAACCTCGTATATTTTGCGTCTGTCATACAAAAATAGCAACAAATATAAAATTCCAGATTTTAAATGGTTTTCATTTATCTACATACATCGGCATGATTCAAGAAATTTGAATCAATTTCTTATAGTATTGAATGCATTTCGACTGTCAATAATGGAAGAAATGCCATGACAGTGATCCTCCAGCTGATAGATGTAGTTAAGGATGCACTGGAGGCCGGAGATATCCCGTGTGTACTATTTCTAGACTTGTCCAATGTATTCGACTGCGTCGATCACCAAATGCTAACAAAAAATTTGGACAGATATGGAGTACGACGTAACTTAGCAAAAATAATAACACTGTACCTGGAGAATAGAAGGCAAGTAGTATCAATGTATAAAAATATCAACATTTTATTTACACCCCTGCAAATAACAGAGGGTATTCCGCAAAGGAACATCCTTGGACCATTACTGTTAATTGTTTTATAAATGATATGCCCAAAATAGCATGTAACACAAACCATGTAATAATAAATTATGCTGTCGATACTAATCTACTACTAAAAGAGATAATATAGAGGATATAGAGACGGAGTGAGACAAATATCTAAAATTCTTTAAGAATGCTACGTAAGAACTAAATTAATACTAAACATTCCTAAAACACGATTAACATTCTTTAAAACAAATGAAAACTAAATATCACAAATTCAATAACACTTGGATCGCTACAACTTACTTCAGCCCCAAGTTATGAGAAAATATTTATGTATCACAACAGAAAATACTCTAAAATGGAATGAACACATCATTAAATTTTAAAATTATTAAATTGAATTAAATTTTAAATTGAGTAGAGTTACGTACTCAATTTGAATTTTAGAACAGAATGTTGATTCCCAAGCACGGAAACAGGGGTACTACTCAAACTGTGAATCACAATTTCTCTTTGGAATAATGTTTTGGGGACAAAGTAGTTGTGCACTTAAAATATATAGACTCCAAAAGAACGTAATAAGAATCTTATACGATAATGGGAATGAAGGAGAGCAGCCGAGGAGTCTTCCAAAATAATAAAATCCTTACCCTAATATTAGAATATTTAATACATAACTTTGAAAATTAGAACATGTATGAGAAAAAACGTAACCATAACACAATACATCATAACAATTCAGATGCTAAACATCGTTTTAATCTTTCTGAAAATAACCCTATTTACACAGTAATGAAATTATGCAATCGCTACATTTTGAATAAAGTCAATTAGAAATGGTAATATATTTAAAAAGAGTCTTACTGACTTACTACACAGGATTGCACCGAATTTGATTCTAGAATACCACGAGTATTTCACACGTATCGAATTGATTGGATTTATGTAACTATGTATTAATGTAATTATAAGGTTACACAAATCTTGACGTTTTTATACTTATTGATGATGTACTTCCTACTTATTAATGTATTGATTTCTAAATGCATGTATGTTGCTCTCTCAGAAAATAAATATATTATTTCTTTCCTTTTTATCAATAAACTTGCCCAAATCAGTTAATAAGCAATTTTGTTCATTCTTTTTGACACACGTTCGCTCGAACGTTTAACAATAATTAATATACGCCCTGAATATTCATGCGAAACAATTTCCACGAGTTTTCCGGTATAGATTTCCCTGTTTTTCTTTCATGTTTGAACTTTTTCTTTTCGCCTGCATTCATGTGGGTTGGTTGTATGCGTTTCCTTTTCTCTTGCGAAAATCAAAAGACGAGTAATTAATTTTCACCGAGAAGTATGTTTTTCTTTTTTCCTTTCCTTCGCATTTATATATTTTTTTTAATATCTGAGCTATTAAAAAACATCGTTCATCTGTAACACATGTAAGATCCTATTCTTTTAAACATTTTAAACCTTGGCTAATTTTTTTAGCAAGATAGATAGATAGATAGATAGATAGATAGATAGATAGATAGATA
>WYDF02070343.1:0-11469 GCA_009867245.2 Adranes taylori
AGGCATTTCAGTTTGCCAACGTTTCGCCAGTCACATCTGGCCTTGTTGGGGGGTTAGAGAAAGTCTGCAAAAGTTATTGTGTGATGCGTTTCGCATAAGATCTTGTTATTCTCCTTTCTGTGTTAGCGCTTGTCGCGTCTGGTTCGGTGACGAATATTGTGTTTACACATATCTTTGATGGTGGATGCTGTACATAGAGTGGATGCTGATTATGGTGGTCCTACCGTAGATTGCATTTTTGTCTGGTGTGTTGTTGGTGTAATTTATTTGATTTATTTGTTATTTATTTTCACGGTAAGGAACCAGATGCTAGAAATGTTTCCAGTTTCCATGTACAAGTTTTCAGACGCTAGAAATGGGCTAGAACCATGGTTCAAATGATATTTTCGAGCCAAGTAAACACATGATCAACTGAAGGATCGCAAGCTTCAACTAAAATACCTTGAACAGGAGAATTAGTAGACCTAAAAAATCCTCAAAGAGGCATATTGAATTCTGAAAATTTGGAAAAGATTACCCTTAGAAGCATTTAAATAGAGAGACCAACAAGCCAAAGATGCAAAATATGTCCGCCGCGCCGAAGCTGTAGCCTGGTTTTTTCTACGGTAGATGCGCCCGTGCAAGTAAGTCTGTCTATAGCTATTTGTATTTTATTTTTCGAAATTTGCAAAAGCCATGTACTGTCACGTTATTTTTAGGGGGAGAGAGTTCCTCTCGAACGTGACATTGATGAGAGCGGTAACCCTTTTTTATGGGTTGCCGTAGAAACTCTCACTTTTACGTTATAGGTAACGCACTTCGTTTTAAAACTAGAGAATGTACTTCGTCTTAAAACTTACTTTAGAATATTTCGGTCAGAATAAAGTTAGAGTTTTAATGAGTCAGAATATACGCCATTATAATTAAATAATGAACGCTTTATAGTCACTAAAATAAATACAAATTCATGTGTGCAAATAGTTAAATAAGTATGGCTTTAGCATTTATTAATTTATATTTCAATCAATATTAAATGATGTACTTATAATACAGTTTTTTTTATATTAACGCACAATGACCTTATTTATGCGTTCATAATTATTTTAATTTACTTCAATAAATGCACTTGTTACATTATGATCAGATTCAATATATTTTTATCCCTAAAATTCGTACTTAAATATTTATTTAATTTAATCCGATTACTGTTAATACGAGGCATCCTAACTAATTTTATTCTAAATAATAAATATTCTGATATATTTTAAATTTTATTCATGATTATATTTTTACGGAGCTGAGTGACAAGGATTAGTTCAACACATGAAAATTCTTCATGTTCCGTCCAGCACCTTGGCTGCAATATTTATTTATTTTTGTCTCCCTCCTAACTCGCTCGTTTAGCCACCTGTGATCATATTTTCCTAATTACTTTCATGCTCGGATATTAAGGTTGTCTGCACACATACCACTAAACATCTATATTCATTTAGATCGATCACTCACCTATACACTGATTAGAGCGTCGTACTAGTTACACCACTCTACTTGTTATATCAAACTACGCTCCTATGTAAACAGTATATTTAAGACTAAATTAAATAGCTGAGGGTATAATCAATAATTAATTCTAAATTTTGCTCGTAAAACGGATCTATGGTAAGTTTCCCAGTATTTGCCTTACCATCTTCTTACTGCTTCAACCGCTACACATCTTATCGCATCTCGACATCTTAAATTGTTTGCTTTATTTACAAGTATCTAATGATCGATCATTTTAACATCAAACTTAATAAGACCGAGGATATTTTGCCTCGTTACAGTATTATTAGTATCAAATAAAATACCAATCAACAAATCATGTATATTGTACATTACAAAGTTTACTTTCTGGGATCTATTAGAATCTAAACTTTCCTTTACATTACAAGTGTTTAAACTGTACAAGCTTCAATTGCCTAAAACACAATATATTGTAGCTCCCGAATATATAATAGTCCCGAATCTTATAGTCCCGAATATTTTAACTGAACGATTTTTAACGTTTATTAGGTTATGGAAGTCTGTGGATTCCTTTAAGTTCTATTCGATAGAAAATGCTTTCATTTCAGTAATCGCGCTCGTATTTTTAGTAGAACGTTGTGTTTTGCAAAATTAAATTAAACAAGCAATGAGGCGGCTTGAATCATTGGATATACAAATAATACGTTCAATATAATCTTAATCAGAAGTTGTGGTTTTCTTTTCATCTATAAGATTCTTTATAAATCACTTGTGCAGTGTCTCGAAATCCTTATTCTCATCCGTATCTTTCATAGAATAGAACATGTTCAGACACAATGTAAGAATTAAAATAAATATTAATCAACAAAAATTTCACTAAACGTACTGTATTTTACAATATTGATCTTTTTGAGATAATCTTTTGCTGTTGTACTATTATCAGTGCATGAACTTTTTATGGTACACTTGCCTTACTACCAATGATGTATTATTATATATTTCATGCATTACTTTTCGCAATACTTTTTGCATTACTTTTTGTATTTTATGCATTATTTCTTTATCAGTTAGAATCTCTGTCTGCCTGCTGCCTCTATGGGATACAATTGGAGAGAGAATTTTTTAGAATTTGTACAAAGAGGGAGTGAATGTGTGTGTTTATGTGTGTATGTGCGAGAGATAGCGACAGAGAGAGAGAGAGGGAAGACAAAATTCTGTAGTTCAAAGCGTGCAATAAACCATATACATTACTTAGCTAGCTATTACCTAAGTGGGATATATTAAATTGACTATGAAATTGGGTGGACAAGTAAAAACCATACTTCCTGGAAACGCCTCCGGCGCGAGGAAACGTATAATACCTCTCTAAGCAAGCAATGAAAATGGTTGGGTACCTGGTTGTTTACTAGTGATGTATCGTTCTTTAAAGAACGATTTTTTTTTATTACGGTGTATGTTTGGAACGCGATGTACGCCGATGTCATTTGAAAAGAACTTGTTACCAGTGCAACATAGATGTTACCAGTGCAACACGGGATCAATGAATTATTTTTTATAAACTTGTTTCTTCCGCCATCTCTTTTTCGATAATTTATTCAAAACTAACTTAATAATAAATAGAAAAAGGTTTGTACTTTAAAAGGCACTAGCATAGTGTTCTACACACAATGAAAGCAGCGAGAAAATATTTATATAGTCAGTCGCGTGATCCATTGTTCATTATGCATCGGGACCAGGGTTAGTTCTATTAGATCATGTGTATGAACTGTAATAAAAAATATTAATACTTTTGATAATTTTCAGAACAACTTACCTTGTTGGAGCGAAGCAGTGTTGATTTTATACCGTTTCTAACACAGCGAGATACATAAATGATTATATGCAAGAGTCGGAATTGAGTTGTCGAGTTGAGAGCTGGTGAATGTAAATCTTTTTGATTTATCAGAGGCAACTTATCAAATCGTCTTTAACCCTTAACAACCCAGGTTGCGGTAGAAACTTATCTACTCAGTAGTGTCCGACGGACACATCTTCTCTACTTCTAAAATTTTCATTGTTTATGAGTATAGAAAGAGTGTTCGGTACATACATTCTGCTTACACTGGTCGCAGTACGGCTTGGAAGTTTTTGATACTTTGGATGGGCAAACATGACATCGTTTTTTTCTTTTAGTAACTAATTCTATTGATTCAGTTGTAGTTGACTACTGACTTGTCTCCACAATAACCTCTATCTCTGTGGTATGATATTTAGTTATGACATTTATTTCATTTAGTTAGCCGTATGTCATGTCATGTGAACACTATGTCATTTAGTTAGCCCTTTCTTACTACGCTTTGATATATGAGGCTTTATCAGTTCGGTTGCGATTTCTCGCAGAAAAAAAAAATTATTGAGAATATGGCTTTTGATCGTTCCAAGTGGGATATAGTTTTTCCATATAATCGCACAGAACATCGATTATATTCTGAAAAATGTGTATTCAAGCGTCATTTTATGAAGCATGTCTACATCACTTTTTGTTTCGTTATGGTATAACTGTATTTATGATTTACTTGGTTGCGACATATTTTGTCAGTATGATGCATTGTATAAAGAAAAATGATAGCTCTGCATTTGCATGCTAAGTATGAAACTAGCGTGACGTTTTTACAAAATCCAAATATATTTAGTCTCAATGCTACGTCCTCTGTTAGGCTGAAACTTTTGAGGTATACATCGCTTGTTTTTCTCATAGTACCGACTATTGTCAGTCTAGTATAATACATCAATTTTACAACCTCGAGACCCGCAAAATAATTATGTAACGACTCGTTTCGATTTGTTCGATAACATGTTTCACACGGTTTAGTGACTACCCTAAAACTAAATTTTCTGCTCTGTTATCCCCATGTTCTCCAAGGTATGGTATTTCGGGCAGGGATAGCTTGTTTTACTATCAAAAATTCACACATCTTCATTCCATACTTATCAGGCTTAGAAGGTAAATATTGCTTGAATGATACTCGCCCACGGAAAGGAATAAATTGTTCATCAATCGTTGGACTTTCTCATGGTAGATAGAAGTTACTGAACTTGAGATTTATATGCTTCTAACAGTTCTCTAGGATAGGTCCTTTGATTTGCGAACGGACCTAGTCGTTTTATCATCAAATCTCCAAAAACGTAAAATGGATACAAACCTATTTTTACTCATAGTACAACGAAAAATTGGCCCTTGCAAACCCTTACAGTTCAATCAAATCACATCTGGGTTGTTACGTTATATTTTGAATATATGGGCACAGCAAATAAATAACATTTTTAAAAGTTTTATTGCAGAATACGATCAATTACACATAAAAATTGAATACTTGATTCATGGAGCAAAACAATGAGTAATCTCGATTTTCTGTATAAATAAAAATAAAATGTGTCCGTTGGACAGTAGTGGGTTGTTTAGGGACAAACTGTTAATTTGCAGGTCTCTTCTACGTATATTTTTAACTTTTAGTTTCTTTCATAAATTTGAAAATTAGTTGAATTTAAAAATGAGCAGGTAACATTTGGAAATGATATAAATATAAAAAACATTTATTACTGGCGTATAGGGTAACGTGTAAAACAATATTTGTTATTCAATTAGAATATAAGTATTATGTTTAATAAAATTAAAAATACGAGACAAAAATCATTTTTGATATAATAAATAGTTTGATACAAAAACTGACAGTATTCCCAGACAGTATTCCCAAAAACAGATTATTAAAATATATATAAATATAAGTATAAGAAACTCATTTATCTGTTTCCACCTACAGTGCAACCTCAGTTAACCGATAACTCCTTTACACCTCTGTTAAACGGACAGTTTGAAAAGGACCAACGACTTATACAGGAAAATATACGTTGAAACACCTCTCTTCAACGGACCCTCGATTGTATGGACGTGGACACCATTTTATGTAACAAATAACAAAACCAAAGAAATTTACCTACCTTTATGAACAGAAAATATATACATTTGATATTTATCTGATTTTGTGTCTGATGTAATTATACAAATCGTAAACATTTGATACTAAATCCTTATTTCTAAAAAAATTATTTTAATTTGGTGAAAGACGAGTGAAAGTGACATCTCCCTACAACGGGCACTTTTCGTTTCACCAATGATGTCCACTTAAGTGAAATTTCATTGTAGTTACTATCTTTTTTTATTCTTAAATTAAATTTTTGTTAAGAAATTTTATTTGCTGTGGTTTTTTCTGACACATATTGAATAAAAACTGGAAAAAATGGAATAAAAACTAAAATATTAGTTGCTAGAAACATTCAATCAGAAATGATAATTTCCTAAAACTTGTTTGATTAATATTCAAAACATAATTTTAATTAGAAGTGACAACAACGCACATAACAAAATATAATATAGTGCACTAATAATTAATAAAAATGATTAAAGACATGATTTTAAGTTCTTTTACTTTTTCATTATAAAGAATAGATTTATTGAGTTTTAAAAAGATTTCCAACTTTAGAGCGATTACCATTTAGATATGAATGGTGATTTATTTTAGAATTAAGTTCATACCGAAACTAGATCAAATTTCTATCATCGTGTTAGATAACGCTCAATACCAGTCTTTAGTTCAGAAAATGATTGAATCTAACACAATGAAAGGCGAAATTATTAGACTGAACAAGAGTGCTTAGAGGTTCCGGAAAAACTTCATTTGATAAGCTTGCGAAAGAGAAAGATCATCGTGTTTTAAAATTGTACATTGTATCACATATAATAAATCTGAAGTAATCTAAAATACTAAATAAGAAAATTAAATAAAACTCCGCAGCAAACTGTGCCAATAGTTGAATCAGTTAAAACTGCTGAACAACTAGATGAGATGGAATTGTAAAAGAACTCTGTATAGCATGTCATCAATATTGAAAACAGCTAGTTATCAGACTTTATAATTTATTTTCTTTTCATAAATATTAATACTAATGATGACTGCAATGGCGAAAAAATAGTGATGCATTTTTTTGTTCATCAAAATTGTGTTATCGGCATGATATCATAGCCTTCAACTAGATCCAAAAATGAATAAAATATGCAAAAGTCATCAATGAAATAAATAAATAACGCAATAATTAAACAAATAAAAAATTGATTTATTATAAAACAATTGAAACGAGGAAAAGAACTGCGAGGTACAATACCGATGCATGTATTCGAATTTTTATGCATGTATCCAGCGAACTATACGTATATAATCGATTAATTACACATCAAAGCAAGCAACGTTCGTTTTCGCGGTGCCCGAAAAAGTGGAGGAGCAGGGAAGCCAACGCCGGTTGCAGAGACGTTCTTTCTCTTTGTTCTTGGCGACCAATCTTTCTCGGTACAATTTTTTCATTATAGACTTTTGGTGTCGCGATTTAAAATTAAGCAAACAACGTTCGTTCCATTCGTGCACTGTAGATCAAAGGAGGGAATAGCAGCGAGAGTCAACTGCTGCAAAACCACACATCGTTTTGTATTTTCATGTGTTAGAAAGAGTCAACAGAGAAAGAGAGACGCAGAAAGCATTGCTCACAGTTTTAAATAATCTTCCTTAGGTTGCTGTTTTTGCTTGAGGCAGATGTTTTTCACATTTTTTGTGCGATTGTGCAGAATACGAACAAAAGATTCTACTTATTAAGAGACAGAGAGAGCAATAAATCTTATTTTCTTTTATGGCATCTCAAAGCTTTGGGCGAGTTTCTTTATCATAGAATCTTTGTTATCGAATAGGTGCCTCTTAGTAAGGGTGTTCTGCGTGAATCTGAGTTCATTGTTCTCGTCTAGTGAACAATTTTTACGACCTCCTTTAAAGTTTATTGACTCGTGACCTCGTTCGTCTGCACGAGAGTTCAATGCATCGTATTTTCGAAAAACAACTTTGATGAGTTTTGTCTTCTTTGATAAGTTACTTAGGCTTACCAGATTTTTCTATTGTTCGCAAGAATTGAACGCTCTCCACGTAAAAAATTACAGCCGCTATCTCGCGGTTGGCTAATCACCGTTCTCGAAGGGGGAATGCAGCTCGTCGTTCATTTGCCGTTAAATGTGATTCGAGAGCTCCCTATACTAGAAGTATAGAAACGGTTTCATCAGAGATTTCGACTAGGGCCTGCCTGCTCACGGCCGTCAGCATCCAGAACTACCACTGCCGATGGCCGACGCCAAAAATCTCGGTTTTGAAGTAAAAAGCCAGATCCAAGCCACTCTTAATAAGATGCATTCTGGGTTTTGTTCCGGTAACTTCGAGTGAGCATTTGTCACGTTATCAGTATAATACTTTAAAGAATATGTGACAAAATATTCGTGTCCAGAGTGAGCATTCTCGCATACATGAATATAACTAAACATTTCTAAGTAAAGCGTCGCCAACGCTGCTCCGATTTAATTATTCACCTCAAAAATTAAATCAAAGTCTCACAAAGTCAATAATAGAAATGTCTATGCCAGAAAATCAGGTATATACAATTTATATACTTTAATTCTTCGGCTGAATCTTTCAACCCTCTAAATATGAATTTCTTCATGTCTTTTCTCGTATTAATATATTTTCAAAGTCTCCCCCGTACACTTCAACTGTGCCTTCGAGCATCCTGTAGAAGATCGACGCCAAGGGGAGAAGCCACGACCAATGAATCAACCGCATCAACGATACGATGACCCAATCACAGTGATAAACCGCCGACACCGCCGACCGATCAACCTGGCTGATGAATCAATCTGATCTACGAGACATCCTGATTGAAGCAGCACCGTCACTAACTACTCGCCATCGCCAGAAAAATCATTCGTCTTACACCATCAACATTCGTAGACCATCACCACTCGCTCGCTTCACTCCCGATTTGCCCGAAATCAGCCCGATTTGAAAGTACATCAGTATTATATAATTCGAGTTTCATGTAAGAGTATTTATGTTTTACAAAAATTATAGTCTATCAGACGTAAAGTTTATTTTTGTTTAAAATAAATTTGATGCTATAAAAGCCTATTACAGTTGTTTGATGGGAATGACAGCAAGAACCAATGTATCGGTTATTATGTTATTGTGTTATAATACGATCTTGTGTTGGAAATAAACATGTATTTATTTATCCGGGATGCTATTAAGGATCTTAAAGTAATAAACTTATCATTATTTTACAAGTTAAGGTTGTAAAGTTGACAATGTACTTTACACATTGTCGAAGGTATTTCAATTCTCTGAAATGCGACTATACATAGAGTAATCATAAAGTACATGTATAAACAATGAGGATATTGATGCGTATAGATACCCCCGTTTCGCACTTTAGGGGTTACAATTTACAATATATTATTTACTTTTAGTTTTGTAGATTAAAAATATACCGAAAGTTTTTGTAACTTATATTAATCTTTCACATTTCGTGCTTTGTATTAGAACTGATATTTTTGGACAACTAACATCCAATTAGTAATTACTTCTCAATTAGAGTGAATATATTTAGAACTTAAACTAATTAAGTAAACTCTAATAGCTTTTATACAACAGTGGATGAAAATGAAACAAAGCAACTAACAAAGCCAAGTGGTAAATTGAATATTGTTGATTTTGCTTAGATGGGGGCAATCAGTTGCTGTTAGTTAATACAACTGCGGCTAACTAGATACAAAAGCTAGGGGTAAATTGTACAATGCAATGATGAGTTATACAATTAGTTCAATGAACTAGAATTGTGAAAGTAAATACATGTATTAAATAAAAGATTTATTAAATACATATATTAAATTAAATAAAGGTTTTTATTAAATAAGACGATCCGTCTTGTAATCGGATATTGTCATCTATTTTCATAAAATGATTACACAAACGGTTTTGCATCAGGGTCGAATATTATTGGATTAGTATAGATTAGAATACCTTTTCCATGGACCAGAAAAAATTATAGATGTCAAAATAGTAGCTTCAAAACAAGACTTCGGACCTTGTCTGTCATCTGCCGTTGTAACAAAAAACACGTTATCCCCGTGATACATAGGACACCCCGACAAATAAATTTTTTTGACATTATTAAAATTATAGAATGTCAGGACTCCCAGGAAATTCCTTATGAAAGGAATTTCGACTTGCTTCGGAGTTGTCCTGAGAATTCCTTATCAAAGGAATCTCGACTTGCTTTGGAGTTATTAGAAACAGTATAATATCCACAAGGATCATACTATTTATTCTGCCAAGCATTTTACTAGCTACGTCTTGTTGAGTACCCTTTCAAAATTCAGTTACAGAGCGACATAAACCATTAGAGATAACCACACGTAACGATCATTCGCTACAAATAAGCCCTTGCCAGATAAAACGACATGGAAAAACTTGGTTCCATTGTTCCTTCAACTACTATTTTGATAAGGAGAATTTATTGCTTACAGCAAAGTGACAGACAATAATGACAAATTTTGAGAGCATACTTCCGCTGTCAAAAGAGAACGTTGGTCTTAAGACAAAATAGAGAAAAAAATAAACATTTACTAACCACGTTTACGGACTTATTTGTTGAGTGTGGACCTATTGAGGCCTTTATGGACCTATATGTTGAATGTTGTTTTTGTAAACAGTTGAAGATCACATTTATCGGCAGGAGAATGGAACTTACGAAAAATCAGAACATTCACGTGATTCAAATATTCAACTATTATTACCAGATCAATTCTATCACTCAAGACCCCCTACAGAGTAGGGGGTCTCATTCTCCAATCCTTAGATATATGTTGCCCCTTACAACGTAGGGGTCTCATTGTCCAAAACTTAGATCTATATATTTCGCTTCTAATTCATTCCTCAAGGCAGTAACAAAAACTGACGCCCTTGATAACTTGTTTATTTACTATATTATTCGTCTATATCTATCAGTTAAAACGTCCATATCTATCAGATTCAAATATTGTCCCAAGAATCATAAGTGATGCCGAGGAAGATTTTCCAAGAAAATTGAAGAACAGTTGCAATGCAACATTTTCAAAAATATTTACATAAAGTTGTACAAACTATGCTTGGACGGGAATAGTATTATAAATTCGGAATTCTTTTACATTTATGCACATAGAACAATGTGCATATATGCTCTTGTTGTACTCTTATTTAACTACGGCAACAAAAGATGTAAAAAGAAGAAAAATATTGATATTTTTATTATAAAAGTGGTTTAGTTCGTAAAATAAAATTATATTTAATAATATTGTTTGCTTTATTGTATTTAGATTCTTGAAACTAAGACTGAGAGTTATAGAAGTATTTTTATGCTTTGGAAAACAATAACATGTCATGTCTTTTGCACTAGCCGCAAAAAAATGGTCTTACATTTACAGATGAAACTGATTGTATGACTGAGCAAATTAATAATTAACAATATACCCCGATTTCTAACTTCATATCACGTAAAAAGCAAAAAGAGATAGAACATACTGATTCAAAAACGTAGCATTTGGTTTATCTCATCAGCAGTTAATAGGTTTAAACATTAAACTGAACCAGACCTATCCTGCTTTCTATCGAAAACAACATTTAATTGCATACACCGAGTGGATAATATGGTAATATAAAATTAGACTTAATTACCTAAAATCTAGGAATGAGTTTGTTGAGTATTCACAAATGCAAGCGCGCATTTCTTTAAGGGTAAAGCAAGATATCCGCATTTAATAAATTGATTCTACCAAAAAAAGAAGTAATGAGTTATGAGCATTTATTAATTTTCTCTTAAAGGTTTAGTGGTTCACGTTATGTACCACCTTTTTTGACGTAGTGCTACACAAAGGTTCACGAAGTGTACCATTTATTAAACCTATCTCTATTCCTGCATGAACGCACAGATTATGTACCACTTCGTATACTTATATTTAAACGTCTAGCTTTGTCCGTCCGTCTGTCTGGAACGCTTTTGATACTTATTTTGTCACGTTTAGTTTACATTCAATACTAGCAGTGGCGT
>WYDF02070365.1:0-11468 GCA_009867245.2 Adranes taylori
GAGTTAGTCCAATTTCAGATACCTGTTGATGACATGTGTAATCACAAATAGCTTAAAAAGTCAGGCTGGAGCAGATATGTATTTCAAGTAATAGCGTGACTATCATCGGTAGCCCCTTTTAGTAGTCATTCAATATTTTCGACCTAACAACTACACCACGCCCGGATATTTAAGCCATTTGAAATGGTTTAAACGTTGCATGTCGTCTATTTACAGAATTCTTTAACAAGTAGGTGAAACGGAACTAACTAGTTGAGACAAATCAGTACATGTTTGTTCCTTTCAACAATCGTAATTTTATATATATATATATATATATATATATATATATATATGGAACGATAGAAGATGTTAATGTATCAACCCTTACTAAATTAATCTTAGAATTAGCTTATACCCGCTAAAGGTTTCTTATGAAAATGTAAATGTGTCAATAGGTATCTGTAACATTTACAGGTATCTCAGGTATCATGTCATCACCAGGTATCTGAAATTGGACTAACTCATCAAATTGTAAGAAGTAATTGTATTTCTTACGTTATGACATTAGATACTGTTTCTGGAAACAGCTCATGTTGTTATGTATATAAATAAATAAAAAATATTGGCTATGAATTTTACTCACCTAAGATCTGAGTTAATTCATACAACTTCAATTTCAGATACAGGTACTAGCCAACTTCGAAAGCGAAACCAAAGAAAGTTGGCTGATTTTCAGTTTCTAATCATTTTTAGTTTGTTTTATAAGTTGATGCTATGGCGAGATTAATAATTGCAAACAAATTACTTAAAGTGATGAACTCTTGCCCCCTTTAATGATGTATGTTGAAATGTAATATCGAACAATTGGAATCACTATCTACTGTGAAATATAATGGACTGTATCTAATTAATTGTTATTGAAGCAGTTACACTGATGTTTTCTGCTGGTATACACTTACCGCGGGTTATTTATAGATAGGATAAATAGGAGTTGTTTGTAGTTTGTACAATGTCGAAATAGAGAAGCACTAGCACTTTACCTCTATTCTATTCTAATTACGAGAAGATTTCTATGAGAATGTCGTGTGTCTGCCAGATATATTTGCTAAGAGTACTATGAAATGAAAACTAAGTGCTTGCCGAATGCGCGCACATGTGTTCAAAGGCGACTATCTACTACTTACGAAATGTAAAGAAACTAAAAGCCCCCTTGTGGGCGAAAATTGCAATTTCAGATTTTTGCGATGTTGTCGCTAGTAACAAAAATAAACTAAACTACAACAAACAATGAGAGGACGAAACAAATGAATACCTTTATTATGCTCGCGGGCTTAGAAGGCATCATTCGATTTTATTAGGATTTGTTTTACACCTTTTCCTAGAGAATTTCCAACTTTTCCGGTATATTTCGAAAAAAAAAAATAGAATATTTTTTGAAACATTTGCACTCTATTGTTTGCACTCATTTGCACTCTAACAAATTCCCTACAAGATTTATATCGACCATTTTTTTGGGAATAATTATTTCCAAAAAAGTTATGAAAGTGTGAAAAAAATTGATTATGAAATTGTCAATTTTCTATAAATCCTAGAAAAATTGCTCTACACCACAGGATTAGTATTTGCTTGAAGAAAAATGTTAAAATACTCAAAATTTTGGCAAATCTATATATTAAAAAAATTATATGAAAATTTGCGCCATGTAAATACATGCCAACTTGGGGAGTCTATGATTTAAGTTCAATTGAGTGAGGACTTCAGGTTGACATAAACTAAAAGATAAATAAATAAACCAGGCATATTATATAGATTTGGATTAAATAAAGAGAAAGTGGTTAAAAATAGTCCCAAAGTTAGACCACCGTAAAACCTATGGCCCAAATGGACCCTAGGTTTAGAAATGCCCGATAGAAAAGAGCATTCTATCGGTATTTAGAAAAAAAAAATATACAAATCTTCAATATTAAAAGAAAAGTGTATTTTGATTATCTTTTTTTAATTTCACTACAAGTAAACAAAAATGCGTTTATATGATGTAAGGGGCAAAAAGATGTTTATATGTTTACTCATAACTCTTAAAGTAAATTAGATAGCGAAATATGCCTTGTTACCTAGTTTTAGATTTTTATGAGCGCTTACTTTTGGCGTTAATTCTGATTTTGGAAAATATCCTGATTTTGAGTTTTTTTGCAAAAAACGTGCATAGGTTCCAGATCCCTTAGTAATTTATTACATGGAAGGATGCCATATCGATAAGGTTTTGGAATACCATTTTTAAATAGTCTTTAATATTTATCCATAACAATGTCAATTTGACATCCAAGGTTCAAATAATAGGGTTATAAAAATCGATAATTTCCAACAATCTTGTGAGAAATTGGTTGCAAAAGTTTGATCGTTTATTACAACTTTTATTATACCTCTTATGACTTGACAATAAAATGAATCCTCCTAATTTTTAATTAAAAATGATTTTCTATATACATTTGATTCCAAAAAGCTATAAAACGGCTCATTGGACCTAGAATTGTTTTATATACTAATCAATCAATCAAAGAAGCTTTATTCGCATAAAACGATAACAGAACTTGCAACATTTATAAACCAATAAGAGGATACAAAAAAAGCAAAATCCGATTCCTACTTTTCATGTCTTAGAAGGAATAAGAAAGCTTTCCCTTTGTTTTATTTTCATAGTGCTTTTTCCTCTTCCTTATCTGCTTAATAATTCTTTCCATTATCTTTATTTAAACCTTTTATTCCTGCTCCTTTCTTCATCACTTCAATTCATTCCCGTACATGCATTCATCCAATGCTTGCACCTTTCCTTATCTCATCCATATAATCTTCATATACTCTCACTCTCCATCCATCCAATACCTGTTTCTATTTTCCGCAATCCCAGATCTAAATCACACAATCGTTCTTTCTTTTTCCATTCTTACATCTGCGGTCATGCACTTGGGCATTCCCTTCCCGTTTACATATTTCCCATTATATCCCACATTTTTCAATATTTTCCATCTTTCTTGCACCTCAATACATTTATCCTCTATATCAATATCAATATCATTATAGACCACTCTATTTTTTTTACAGCCTTTCTTCTCCTCTTTTTTCTATTCATTTAAACAGATGCCCTTTCTTTCATCCTTCAGATTTTTCAAATAAACCTTTTTCATATTCTCGTCCACCATAATCTTTCTGTCATACTTTAGTAACTTCTCTATTTTCTTTATTCCAACATTTAGACTTCCCACATTCTTGCAAAACTATCTCAGTCGCTGTTGACTTTTTAACTCCAATTATTCTCCCCAATACTCCACACATCCCCCTTTCCATCTCCGCTCTTTCTTTTACACCCTATACTTTTGCTCCATATAACAATTTATATTGCACAAAAACTTCTGTTCTCATTATCAAACACATCTTTAATTTTCCATTGCTTGTCTTACCTTTTTAATTGCAACCTTTACATGCCCGTTGCAATTGTAATTTAAATTTGTATTTGTGTTCTTCCCACCTCCCTTCATACACTTCATTACTTTCGTTTTTTTCATATTTATCCGTAAACCTTCTTTCTCCACATACTTATTCACCATTTCAATCATTTCTTTCAATTCTGTTCTCGATTTTCTGATACACACCAAATCATTAGCATATCCCAATGTCCTCTTTCCCAAACATCTCAATTAATTTTCCAAATCACATCTTGTAAATATAAACGAAACTTCCGCGCCTTGTACATTCCTGTCTTACTCTCTTCCTTACTACAAACCATTTAGACACGCAATGTGCCACTCTTATTTTTATCCCTTCGTCCAATTCCTCTCACAATCCCAATCATTCCTTCTGACATTCCGACTTCTTTCATCCTTATCCAAAGTTTCTTTCTCACTATGTTGTGAAGTGCTGTTTGTAAATCCAAAAACATCATGTATAATTTTTTTCCGGTACACAACTCTTGATTCATACATGATTACCAAATTATCAGTTGTGCCTGTTCCTTTTATACATTCATTTTGCGTTTTTGACAACATCCTCTTCTCACTCAAATCACTCAAATTTCTCACAATCCTTTTATTCATTATTCTTCCAAATAACCTATATACTCTATTCATTATTGTATTCTATATGCACCTATAATTCTCCATCTATCTCCCTTCTTATACATCGTGATTATTTTATCCATTCATCTGGTATACTCTCTCTCCCATTCCAAGTCTCATTAAATCCTCTTAATAATGCCTCAATTCTTTTCTTATTCAGACATTCCCAACTTTCACTTGGAATTCCGCCAGTGCTTGTCGCACTTCTTTTGCCCATTCCCCTTATTTCCTCTAACACTTCCTCTTGCTTTATATCCTCCTCATTATCGTCCGTACTATTTACACTCATACTGCACCCCTCCAGTTTTTGTCTTTTCTCCTCCCCTATATCCGCTCGACATTATCCACTCTTTTTTACTTATCATGCATTGTGCTTTATCATTACCTATCGCCGCATTCATTCTGAGCTTGTTTTGTATATACGCAGGTTATCTTTTATACAAGAACAATGAAAAAACAACAGATTTTTGGTTACCAATCCTTTTCTTTCATTTCAAGCTCTAAGCCTCGCTATCACACGCATTTTCACATTTCGGAACACAAAACATGATTAGATAATAATCAATGAGTTGATCATGAACAATGGAACATTAATTTAATTCCATAATAATTTAATTGTTAGGCGTTTTGTGTGAGAAGTTTTTGGTTTGTTTTGTTTTTTTTCTTTTGATTTTATCGATGACTTTTGGCAAACAAGTTTTCAGCATTAACTAGTCTTTTGATGCTCTCAAGCAATGTTGCCGTTTAATCAACTACAACCGGAGAAGAAAACAATCATTTGCTTGAAACTGCTTCGTAAATGCGAACTCAACTTTCGTTAGATTTAGTTCATCTTGGAAAAGCAAAAAACTATATGGGTGCTAACTGAAATTCCTTAAGCCATGGAAAGGCAGATTTCTAATTATTTTTGTTTATTATTGCAATAAATGTTTTAATAGAATTTATTTTCTGGATGAACTGGATTTTTTTATTTTTATTTTTGAACCCATATGTGAAAATATAAGTGGGAGTGTGAAAGATTGACGAGAGCTGGACAAAATATTGGAGAAAGCTTCTGGGTAAGGCCCGGCGCATTCTCCATTCCGAATACTTATTTGACATCCTGTATTGTTATTATTTATTTGATAGAATATATTAAAATATTGGTCAATGCTCAGGAGTCGATGTTTTACTCCACGATGTTTTGCCCCCATCACAACTCAAATTCGTAGCTCCTATGTATTATGATCCAACTACCTACCACAGACAATAATAGAATTTTTTCGAAATTTTGAAGATTCTGCCGGGCACAGCTCATGGATTTCAGCGCTGCGAAGTAAATATATAGGGTCGTCTTCATGGTAATGCCAATTTTTTGTTGAAGAATTATTGCGCGAATGAGACAAACGAAGATATACTGCATACTGCACTAGGATATAAAAACTGATTTAATTAGAGAATATGGCCTCACGCTGACAGAGACATAAAATACAGACTAAGGAACAGAAAGCAAAGAAGCGGTGAGGATGCCAAACAAGATTTTTGGCATCCTCAATTTGGATGAGAATATGCCACTTCAGGAAATAATAGAGATTTTTCAAACTGGCTTAAAAGACGTGTGCTATAAAAATATCTGTATTTGCTCATTGTTTGTACTTTCGTACATCTTTGTATATCATCACCTTGGTGAGAATGTAAACAAACGTTTGATGCCCACGTTTTGAGGTTACGTTTTGAGTCCTTGCTTACCTATTTGGTTTTACATTCGACGATAGATGACGTATGTTGTTTAGATAATATTTTTATGTACGTTTAATAAATTAGTATTTTCTTTGTAACACGTACCTTTTGCTAGGATAATCTGTATCAATTTATATGTTAAATGATAAATAGTATAATGTGTAAATAGTTATGCAATGTGCCATCATATTTTTTCTTCATCGTTGTCTTATTTATAGATCGCCTTTTAGTTGGAACCGTATTTATGAACGTTCGCATGAATCTTTCCAGTTCTCCAAAGGGATCGATTATGCGCACTTAGGGAATCAGTAATTGTGATAGACCGAGATGAGAAAATGAACAACGGAATAAGTAAACATTTCTTCTCAACGATAACACTTATTACTGGAAATCAACAAACAACGGACAAATAACAAAAAGTGCTCCGTATTCATAATTAAAGCACACCTAAAGGAGAAAAACAAACCTACGTAGTTCGAAAGACAAGATCTCGTTAATTACAAAAGGGAAATTAAATCCTTGAGCTATACAGGTTGGTTCGAAAACAATGGAAAACATGAAATCACATCACTTTAAAATTAAAACACATTCAATTGTCATTTACTGCTTCCGGTTGACTCTACGTAATGTTACATAAAGAGTTTGGTCTAAGCAATGTAAACGCAAAATATGACGAATCCATTATTTACCGGTTTTTACCACCAAGTTTGCATTAGAAATCAAGGCACTAATTTTCTTGATAAAGTAAATTATGAAATTAATATTTTTTATTACTCTTGTGTCTCGAAAAAATGTTTACCTCGTCCGGGACTCGAACCCGGACCTCTCGATAACCGGTCGATTACTCGTCCAATTGAGCTAACGGGCATTTATTCGTAGACACAAATAATTTTTAATATGTATTTGTTTGCCGTATCTATTAAGATAGGCAACTTATACATCAGGATGTGGTTTGGCTACCTGTTTGCTACCGTCGATCGATTAATTCGTCATCGGGTAGATGGAGCCCCTTGGATGTTTCTATTAATTTCGATTTGCTGGCAATCGCATGTTTAATTGAATATTTGATGTTTCGTGGTTAAACCTTCATGCTGGCATTATTTAATAGAGTAAATTATGAAATTAATATTTCCTATTACTTGTGTCTCGAAAAAATGTTTACCCTATCCGGGACTTGAACTCGGACCTCTCGATTGACGGTCAATTGTTCTCCCAATTGAGCTAACGGGCACTTATTCGAAGACACAAATAACTTTTAATATGTATTTGTTTTCCGGATCTATTAAGATAGGCAACTTATGTATCAGGATTTGTAATGGCCACCTGTTTGCTACCATCGATCGATTCATTTTTGGAAAATGTGTATTAAGTTTTGAAATTTGAGTTTATCCTTAAGGAATTTAAGATTATAGGCATTATAGGTCAAAAGATACCTTGCTGACTACAAAAGTTTGCTTCAAAAATTAGAAATTGTAGTTTACTGGCATTGAAGTTGAAAGATACATTAATATATGTCTCAATCAAGTTCAGTCAAGAGCAACATCTTTTCTATTATTAAATCATTTTTAAACTCTGATCTGTATAAACTTATTTCATTATGTATCAAGAGCGCATTGTAGTACATCTGTGTTTTTAAACGTGGTATGTTATAAAACGCTAGTGGTGATTATCGTGACCCTTTAACTCTCCTTAAATACAGCCTTTGAAGGAGGAGGACGTAATTGCTTTAAAATAATAACACGCTATAAACGGCTTTATTCCTACTTTATAGGTGATGATAAATTAAGGTGTCAAAATCATTTTCTAACAGATTTAGTAGTTTATCAAATTACGAGTATAAATGAAAGCAGCTTATAAATTTTGCATGTCATGTAATATGGAAGTATTACTACATGCAATAATTACATTGTCAAGCATTTTTCAAATCTAATAAGGGATTTTGCATGTGTATATTACGCCGAATTGAGGAAATTGGCGATTTCGTAAATTAAGCAAAATATTGCCCAATTCACGAATTCGGCAACCCCTTTACCTAATTCACGTACTGGACACATTTACGGCCTATTACACGTATCATTTTGCCTAAATCACGAATTAGGCAACTACATGTAGCGCATCCGTGTGGTTGTTTGCTTAAGCTGATCTGCTCATGCGCACTCCATGAAGCAATAGCGAGATATTATATGGTAAAATTGTGTTGTTTTGTGCTATTATAAAAATATAAACTGTTCGTGTTAATAATAATTAGTTGTTTGTTAAATTAGTTTATTTCATAATAAGAAACCACGATTAATTGCATAGAAAGTGATATTCAAAATTGTGATGATTTATGGACTGATGAACATGAAGCAAAGTTATCAATATTCTTAAAGCGGACAGTATATCTGAAGGTACAAACACACGTCAGAATTATTACAATAGAGCTAATTTTAAGATAATAACTCTTGCTGGTGTTTCCAAAGTAACTAGGAAAGATGGAAGAATAGTGGCAACGAAACCTAATGTTTTTCTATAGTTAAGGACCTACATATAGCTTGTGGCCATAAAGGTGAAAAAAAAGTGATAAAAAAGTGTCTGAGCTAACATTCCAATGACTATGACCAAGTGTTTTATTAGTCAATGCGAAAGATGCACAGAAAAGCCAAAAAAACTTCTAATGTTGGTATTGTAGTTCGGCGAATAACAGTAACCGTACTGAATCAAAGAGGTCATATTGTCTTTCAGAGTCTTCTTGATAACGAATACAGATATATTTTAAACAATCAAGACCATTTAACGAAATTAAGATTTTTAGTGCCTTTAAGGTCTAAAACGGCATTAGAGAACTAGGCTCTTTATGGCCAGATTTAGATATCCTTAGAGCCAGTGCTATGTAGAGCCAAGGAGTACTGCCAGCCAAAAGGAATCCATTGTCGATGGGATAAGAGACACTAACACTGTTTCTTGGTCTACTGGCTTGTAATTTGTACAGTAGGCATTAAATACAACATATCACGAAACAATTAAAATCCAACAATTTGAGGCCGATTTTGGGCATAAAAACGTATAGGTTTAAAATCAAAAATTCCATGAGAATTTTTGTGGAAAATTTCAAATGGTTTATTTGATGAAGATATGATTGCAGCCTTACAATATATGAAACAGGGCCCCATATGGAGACCACAATATGGAAACCGGGCCCAATGAAAACAATTTCGAATCTAATGAAGAACATAATAATATAATGGAACCAGTGCCCGAGGAAAACAATTTCGAATCTAATGAAGAACATAACAAAATAATGGAAATAGTGCCCGACGAACTTATTAATTTGGAAACCATCCCCATCGAGTTCAGTGACGAAAACTTCAATGATTTGAACCCTGATGAGACTGGCCAACCTATTTCAAACGAAACGATTCAGGAGGAATGACATCTTGCAGTGAAACGTCGAGAAATTGCTACAAGAATTTTATTGACCAACTTGAAAAAATGGTTGGACGATCAAATAAGAAATTGGGAATTTGAAATAAAGGTGACGATTTGCTTGTCAGTGTGAGTGAGTTTGATAGTGGCGGAGAGGATCCTCTAAATGTAATAGGTATTGTTGTAGAAGAAAATGAAGGAAACTATAAAATAGGTACAAAACACGGACATATTCAAAACGAACTGTTTAGAGACTACTAAGTATGCCAAACTTTTGCTTGGTGATGTACCACCAAACAAAGAATTATCTGTACGTAAACTTGTGTATGTACGTGTTTGGGAATTATCTGTATCTGTACGTGTTTGGGATCAGTAGGAACAGGACAAGGGTATAAAATATGTTGTAAAAAAGATTGTACAAGTGCATGATGTAAATGTTGTAAGAATGGTTTTATATGTAACTCAGCTTGTCATGTTGGAAAGAGTTGTAAAACCCACGACTAAAAGAATTTTTTAATTTTATTTTTAACGTAAAAGCCAGTTTATAGATAATAGCTAATGTTTCAATAAATAAAACTTTCTTCTATGTAAATAAAGAGTTTCATTTATTTGTGTTACGTGTAATAAATTACATACAGAGCAGGGTTGCTTTTTTCGTGAAATAGGCAAAATTAAACCAAGACTTCCCCAGTATGGTGAAATAGGCAAATGGGTTGTCCAATTCTTGAAATGGCCAAAATTTTGCCTAATTCACGAAATCGTCAATTTCCTTAATTCGGCGTAACATGTATAACTACATAAAGTGATGTATAATATTAAAATTGAAAATGCAAAGATATAACCAAACACAATCGTTTTGTTGGACCATTTACCGAATTATTATATTATTTTTATCAAAGAGAATATGTTAGATTGTTCACCATGCTTCTTAGACCTTTGCTCCATTCAAGCGATGCGAATAATTTTGATACTTAGGCCCATGTCTTTTAAAATCTGGTAGAGACTATTCTCTCAATACAATCTGAATTTTTCGGTGTCTGAGCTGCGTAGTGGATTTTGGTTAATTTGGCTTCTCCCTTTTTTTTGCACCATTTCTTTGCACCATCTCAAGTTCTTGGTAAGCAAAAGACGAAAATATAATAAGATGACGAAAATTCATCTCATTATAAATTTCCTATTTGAAACAGTTGTAATTTTCGGTAAGCTATGTGCTTTTTATAACTAAATTATAAACAATATTATGTAATACTATTAAATCTCTTCCAGGTCAATTTGTTTCAATAACGTAACAAGTTTATACAAACGTAGTTTGAGTCGCTTGAGTTTTTTAGATTATTTACAGTAAATGATGTAAATGATTGTTTTCACGTAAATTTTATAAAAACTCAAAAAGTGTATAAGCACTTCTGGCCATAAATGAACGAGTTTTCTCTAATAAAGTATTCGGTAAAATGTTATCAAGATGTACGGGTTACAATTAAAGACGCAATAAAATTAATAATATTGCCAATTGAAGTGTGTTACAGACATATATATTCTAATTAAAGCAGGATCGTAATTTGTTTTCTTTATAACTACTATACTGATTTTTATATTTGTAACATAACAATGCTAGTGCATGAGAGTATTCAGGTTTGGGTTAGAATTCGCTTATCTTAGTATAATAAAGTACTTAAACACTAAAATGTTGTATGCAATAACAGGTTGGCATAAGTTTTGTTTATTGTTCTTATATTTATAACTGCAAATATATGACTCGAAGCGCGACTTAAATGACTGACAATATTTACCTTCTATTTACAATGCAAAACTAGTTAGGATGATTCCATCCCATTAACAAAATAGCAAATAAAAACATTGAACTAAAGCTAATTTGAACTAAAGCGAATACCCTCTCTGTTCTCCCGTTGCGTGGTTGGTGGTTTGACCTCCTCCTCTGACGTTGACCTTCTTGATATCCCATTAACAAAGTAGTTGTCAAGGAACGGTTATGAATTATCGGTATGAATGAATGAAAATAAGTGAGTGACGTGAGAACGAAATATTCGGCAGAAAATTAGTGAATGCAGTATATGTATATACGTGACCTTGTTATTATAGAATTTTATTACTGATGTAGTTTTAATTTAAATTTAAATGTTATAAAACAAGCGTTTTTGTTGGAGGGGTTTAATTAGATTACTTTTTTGAATATCGTTGTATTGGCCCCGTAATATCTAATGTATAAAATTGTTGTAGACAGGTGACCAAAAA
>WYDF02070376.1:0-11468 GCA_009867245.2 Adranes taylori
AACCTCCGCTTTTTTTGCTGCAGACTCCGACGAAAACCATCGATTGAGGCAACACGCGACATCTTAGCCGATCCATTAGGAGCAGCTTCCTTCCCAGAAATTACGCTTAAAAGGAGCCATCCTGGCCAGTGATCCTCAGACGCAATTTTTGAGTTGTCTTTGGATGACTGCGAGAACCCAATCGAGCTAGTCCAAAGCTTTAATTCTGAAATAAGACCTAATCAGTTTTCTTTTGGTCAGCGAAAAATGATCGCAGCCAGTATTGATCTGATCTTAAAGCGCTATAGTAAAATTCCGAATATTCAAACAACATATTAAATTTACCAATAACATAAGTAAAAATAAAATTCTACAAAATAAAATTCAACTTCTACGAAAAACAAAAAGCACTGGATCAGCCTAACAAATTTTGGATTATATGTAGAATCAACATTATTGTCAGTCATTTAAAATCGCGCTTAGAGTCATATATTCGCAGTTATAAATACTAGAATAATAAACCAAACTATTTGAACTTGTAATTGCCTTTCTGTGTTTATCATATAAAAAATTAAGTACTTTATTATAAAAATTAAGATCAAACGAATTCCTAACACAATCCTGAATCTCATGCAAGAGCAAATTATGTTACAAATAAAGAATAAACATAAAAAAAGAAGTATAGTAGTTATAAACAAATTACGATCCTGCTTTAGTTAAGTCAATTAAACCAGTAACATAGTTGTATTAATAAGGATTTGGTTAATGTTAGATGCAAATAAACAATAATTTTTCGTAGATTAAAAATCAGTAACGCTTCATCAAAATGATAAAATAAAATAATGTTTGTATTAAATTACTACGTAGAGATAGATTGATAAACATAGCGTTCAAGTTTCGGCAAATAAATTCCCAAATTACTTATAAAATTATCTTACTTACAGCTTTTGTCGTAGCTACCATTACAAACTTATTTCATATCACACACAGTTAACTTACTAATTTATTTCAATTTATTTTAACTATTCAAATTTCTGGTATAATTTTACTTAATTAATTTTATGTGAAAAAATGAACATAAAAATAACATTAATTAAATCAGTGTTATGTACTTCATACTAAGCAGCACTTGGATTCTAATAACTTTAACAATTTGTATGCAGCTATCTGCATGTACCAGAGAAAAAATAGCGTAGTTTGGGGATTCAAATGACTTAGTTGTTTAGTCTTCTTCGTTATAATTAAATATCTGTTGTTGATATAATACTACGATGCCTCATCTCAACTACTTTCTCATTAGGACCTATATCGACTGTAAAAATACTTATCAATTACCAACCCGTCTACATAAATATGATGCAATGATGGTAGCATTTAGAAATTTGTAATTCATAAAACGGAGCAAACAGGCTGTGGTGGTCGAGAGAGTCAAGTTGATGGAAACGACAGTGATGGTCCCGTAAAGAAAATGCTGATGATCCCTTATAATAATCAGTGAAATGGCGCCATACGTCTTGAACCATCCGGTTTTTTAAGACACTTGTACATAAAAATTGTAATAATAGTTCTTCGTTGGTATAACAGCCTATACATTAATTAAATCAAGTTATGGGCTTTATAGTAAAGCAGAACTTGGATTGTAATTACTTAAAAAACTTAATTATTTGTTGACGAATACTAGACACTACTATTTTCCATACCGAACTACTGAAGAATATTTTATCAGTTAATTAATCTGAATTTTATTTCGAATGAATTATAATTAAATTTAATTCATCATTTTATTTTCAACACACTGACTGACAAGGATTTATCTTACAACTTAATTTTTTTTGTTTCATACATGTTTCTGAGATTGCTTCAACATGTTTCAAAATTAACTAAGAAACCATTTATTAACAGTACTATGGTGAAATACACGCTATTAGCGACATTATACTGAGTAAGGCAGTCGACTTTAATAAGTACATTGTTACAATACTGCTTTGTACCATTAGATGAGACATTACGCACACATGTCTGATGAGATGCGAAACAAGAGCTTGTCACGTGTAATATTTCTATTTGGGATTCGCGAGTGGGATTAATTGTTTATCCAAGTGAATGACGCTATAATTGTCTTAGCATAAATGTACTATTAGGAATACTAAATGTCCAAACTATATATATTATATATATAAATTTTTTATTACGGAGTATTTTTGACTGTGTGCCAGTTATTCATTTCTTAGGCTAATTTCCTACGAAGATTATGATCGATATCTCTCACTACTTTGCCGCTTTGGTCAAATTGAGTTCATCTAATGTATTAACTTCTAACCTACTTTTTTCTAATTGCTGTCGCCATGACTGATGTAAATCCAATCAGATATAATTTCTTTACTCATACTTATACGGTATTTATCCACTCATACACTGACAACGGCGTTACACACTCACTTACTACGCTTGCTTTCATGTATCGGTGGCCTTGGATCTGTGTAAAAGACTTAGTCTAAGGTTTAATTATATTCCATAGAGTTTAATTAACATAGAGATAAATCATTATTTCTACATTTTAATTGTAAAACTTATTTACGGCAAAATTGCCCGTAACTAACTGCATTGTTCCCATGCTTTTAAATTATACTCTATTCCCCCAATGCTTAATAGCAACATTTCACAAAATCTAGTCATCCTGAATTACTTAAATATCTTAGAAGTATTAGTCGTAGAAAGCTATCTACCAAAGAACTAAATTAGAACGAGGTCAAACTTTCTTCTTACAATAGACTCACTCATATCATACTGAACTCAATTATATAAAATTCATGAACAAATACAATTGTAATAATTAATTCTTTTAGTCCATAATTTTCTCAATCGTTTTATTCCAACGTCACGGGATATAGCAACTGAAGTAATCAGACATAAGGAATTAGACGCATTAGACGTCGAGGGTCTTTCTAACGATATAAATCAATTCACGGTAGTTTCTTTTCAATCTTTCATGTGAACAAAGAAGGGTCCTAAGGAGATTAGGGAAAACTGGCACGATTCTTGCTGACCACAATAGTAACAATTCAAGTGTTTCTATTGAATGAAAAATTATTTCATGACGATGGGAATGTCTAGAAAAGTATATGAAATAAATATTAATCTCAGCTGTGTTAAAATGACGACACAAAAAAAGCACTAAAAGAACAACAGACTTTCATTATCTTTATCTTTTCTTATCCATGTGAATTATCCTTTATTATTATATTGGGATATTTTTTTTATTACGTAATGCCAGTGTTAATCGTTTTAAATTCATTAAATATATGGATTATGTTCAATTGCCAATTGCTGGAAGTAGTGAGTTAACTAAACTGTCTGGTTTTATTATTCAATTATGTTCAGACTCTTGAGTACTACATGTTGGTTGTAGATTAATCATACGAGAATTTGACATATATAAAATCGTCTATTCTGAGAAATCCATGCCCTGTTAGTTTCGTGGTCAGAACACCTAACCGAAAATCGAAGGAGAAAGGCTCGATTCACGAAAAAGTTACCCCTTTTTCAAAAACACAAATGATCATAATAATTTTAATCATTATATTATGCAGCAGGCTGAATCAATGTGTTTATGTTGCAGTGGTATTATTATTTACTGGTCGTGGTTCGGATTCGCTAAGGATATTTCGCGAATCGTGAAGAGGGAGGTTCATTAATGTCTACATAAAACTATTAATACAACTATTAGTTCATCAAATATCGAACACTATGCTGAATTTTAATAACGCGAGTTTACTATTAATTTTGACTAACAATAATTATAAAAAACAAATTTACACTATAAAAATATATCATTTAATTGAATTTAACTGGTTGAGAATAATAAATTGTCTAATAAATTGTGACTTTCTTGTTGGCAGAGCCTGGGAGACTAAGTTAGTCTCTTGTAGACTGAACTGGAGCGCAGGTTACAATCGCGGGAGATAATTACCCTCTAGCTTTCGTAATTCAATAAGAGCAAAGAAAAATAGGTGTAACTATAAACTTTCAATTAACAAACATTCAAACTTCTTATAGAGCGAAAACCATGTTACGAAGAAGGCTTAAACGAGAGTGGTTTATGAGGA
Source organism: Adranes taylori (assembly GCA_009867245.2). Lineage (NCBI taxonomy): Eukaryota > Metazoa > Arthropoda > Insecta > Coleoptera > Staphylinidae > Adranes > Adranes taylori. Next base: position 4,086 of record WYDF02070376.1, read on the forward strand.
TTCTTTAGTAACCATATCGGATGGCGACCTAAACCAGGCCTAATTTGAGTTATTGGCTAAATACAAGCGGGCGGTTTATGGCCCATTCAAATGCATTGATACACTCAATTTTGCTTGCTTTCTCAGACTAGATAGAAGCTTTTATCAGGTTCGAAGGGCATCAATAAACCGTTCTGTTCGAATGATTTTATTACTAGCAAAATGTACATTTGAAAATCGATATCGAAATGTATTTTAATTACGCATTATTTATTTAAACCTTGATTCCTTAAAACTTATTGAACTAGCTTAATTATTTTGTCCAATTAATACCAATTAATACACCGCGTGATCGTACACTCATAAAATATCTATTTATGATTCAATTATAATCCAAAGGTGCTTGATTTACTCCAATGTAATTAAGAGTTTTCTTGGGATCACAAAATTTTATATTATTCGATAAATATATAGCATATAAATTGCCAAGTCTTAATATATACAAATTTCTGAAACTATTTCTTGTTGAGCAAAGAAATTTATAATTCGAGCGAAGAAACTAAATATTTTAATTTAAATATGTTGAAATAAAAGACCGTTTCATTAACACGAATGTCAAAATAATAAATTACTTTGGAAGTTTAATATTTTCATTTTCTTATAAAAGAACTCATTAAATTTAATGAAAATTTATTCAATTGGCTGAATGAAACATTTACTCTTCCTTCTGCTTACATAAAAATAAGCAGGTTATTATAAAATTGTGTTTTAAAACTTTGCTAACCAATTATTTTCTCTGTGGTTTCATAGAATTTCCACTTTTCCCAAACGAAGGAAAATACGCCATGGTTAGAATAAGCGCGCGTGTGGAATGAATAAACGCATTCCGTTTTTCTTGAATGGAATTCGGTTTTCTTTCTCCCCCTTATCTCATATTCATCCTTCTAGTGCTATAGAAATAGAATTTATACATAGGACTGATATAAAGTTTTAATATAAATTCAAGGTTAAAAAAGAGGTTTAAATTTTTCAAACTTGTGTGAGTATGGGGACACTCATATTGTATGTTTTTTAGAGACATCTATCTAAGCTGAGAAAATTATATTTAGAACTTGAATGGGATATTACAATCCTTAACACTCGAAACGTATAATTTTCTCTATACACGATAATAGTACTTGTGGACACTTTTGTTCATTTATCTAAGGTGTCTAATTGTGTGAATTATGGACTTCTACTAACCAGATTAAGGTCATTAGGGATAAGAGGAACTATAGGAATGGTTGGCCTCATACCTCTCTAACAGGAAACAACTCCTAAGACATATGAGACATGGCATACCAATATACCAATATACCAAAGAACTAGAGGTACAAAGTGGTGTTCCACAAGATTCCGTTCTCACAACGATGTTTTCTCTCGTTTATGTCTCAAGTTTAGAAAACTGCATAAAACAAAATTCTCGAACAACAGGTCAATGATGATATGCCGATGACACAAATTTTCTTATAAGAAGAAACTCCATTGACACAGATCAGACGAAACGCTTTAAGATCTATAAGGCAATGGGTATTTGGTCTGAACAAAACGCTCTACAGATCAACAAGAAAAATCACGTGTTTTCTTTAAACGATTCGCTCGCAATTAGGCAATCTAATTGACACAGATTGCATAAATATAACAATGTCAACAAAGTTACTGGGAATTAGTATGAAATGACGCAATCAGGTGCACAACGTCTCAAATCTTTTATCGAAAATTGGTTATGGAATAAACATTGCCTCCGATGACTGCAGCGACTCTATTCTTATAACAATGTACTTTGGTAGTTTCTATCCGATACTACCCTATGGAATCTTAACTTGGAGACTAGGAGCCAATGCTGTCAGAGTTTTTTAATGCAGAAACGTGTTATCATTCTTATCATTTTTGTATTTTCTGCATCTTTTACTTGTATGTAGTACAATATGTAATTGTTACCGTAGATCAAATGAAAGTAAGTCAAGAAAATGGTGTTATGTAATATTTTATTGTAAAACCCAATAGAGAGCCTGTATCTCCAAATAGAGTAAATGCAAGTAAATTGTCCTATTACGGATAATTTTTATTAACATTCCTGAGAAGTGAAAGCCTTTGTAATGCTTCAAGCTCTTGCATTGAGCAGCAGTTTATCCATTCGACAGTTATGTATTCAATATTTGCAATAATGTTTCTTGCTTGTTGCTTATGTTCCACAAAATACTCCCTAATTGCGTGTAAAATATTTAGGAGTACTTGCACAAAGTTAGACACATACTTACTAAAAGGCTTGATCGTTAAATGGCTTAACTGATCTTGAAGATGCAGATCCAAACAAAATATTTTTGTAGATAGAATAACTCCATTTTACATTTTAAACTTGGTTAGTCATTTAATTCCTCTCAAGAGTCCTTCTTTTTAGGCATATGCCTAAAAAGAAAAGTATTCGATCAGTGCGTGTTGCCTGTGCTTACATACGGGTCTGAAACACTTACCCTTACAAAGAACACTACAAATAGAGTAAGTATCGCACAGAGGAAAATGGAGAGGTCCATGTTAGGTATATCACTAAGAGACAGGATCCCAAATGCAATATTAAGGGAGAGGTCCAGAGTGACGGACGTGGTTACCCGTATAACAACCTTTAAATGGAACTGGGCCGGTCATGTGGCGCGACTTACGGATAATCGCTGGACAAACAGGATACTTGAGTGGAGACCGCGCCAAGACGCATACAGAAGTAGAGGCCGTCTTACAACCAGATGGACCTAAGACATCAAAAGGATACAGGATAGAGGCAGCACAGGATCGGCCAGGACGGAGAAAGCTACGGGAGACCTATGTCCAGCAGTGGGCGCGATTGGTCGCTTGATGATGATGATGATGATGATGATGAAGAGTCCTTACAATTGGTGTCATTTTTCATCCGATTATTTCATGCGGAAATCTGTCCGATTCCTTAATATATGCAACATTTATTTCTTTTCTACTGTAAATATCAGGAACTCTTTACCTACATATTCTGTCTCTAACATATCATACACATGTTCCATCGGTTTCATGCGCTGGATATGTCATTGCTATTTTATCCACTTGATTTAAACAGTCAATGAAATTTCAAAGCATACGACGTGTGTTTCAACCATACATGAAATAAATGGTACCACATCGTCTTATTTTATTGTATTTATATGCAGTTAACGTTCAGCCATCATCTACGCAGTTAACGTTCAGCTATCATCTACCCTAATTCGAAATTATCCATGAAATTCAGGGCTAAAATTATAAATTATGTCGCCCCCATATATTAATTAGGCCACAATTAATATATGGGTACGAATTATGGACAGGCACCGCTCCGAAAGCTGATGCATGTATAAGTAGTCCGGCCCAACATAAGCTTCTCCGAAAAATTTTAGATACTTTTTTGCTACATTAGGAATTTGGAATTAATGGTGGCATTAAATGCTCCTTAAATTCCTGAGATGGCTTCGGACAGAAGAAATCTATTCATTAAAGATGCTGGAATTCAATAAAAAAAAAGTGGAAGAATTAATGACTCAAGAAGCAATAATCCAGGAGTATGTCCCATTAGCATTCTGGTCTAGAAATGATCCACAATCATAGTCGTATATATTCAGATGGGAGAAAGAAGTAAACAAATAAAAACTATTATTTTAAAAAAAATATTTAGACCTTTTTGAGAATTAGAACATTTTCTGCTTATAATAAGTCTGAAAACGTTTCTGTCAAACATTGTATATTAGGCCTATTGTTCCGTTACCACGGCCAGCGCGTGGCTTAATGGAAATCCATTAATAATAAATCAGATATACCCGACGCTACTGAGTTATTACTTGGGGAGAGAAAGTAACGATCGTCTTGGAACGTTACAGGTAAGTCCCGATTCAATTTTACCGCTGAAAAGCATGTGTACAGGATAAAGTGAAACAATTAAGACATTTTATAGTTATCATTCAAGCAGGGATTTTATTATCGTTTATCTAAATCAATACAATTCGCTTTATACAGTTCAATGAACAGTTTTATGTGACTGAAATTCTAGATAAGATGTTCTATCTCTCTATGTTTTATATCACGATATTTTTCAAACGAAAGTCATTTCCTGAAAAAATACATCAGTGAAGTAGTTGGCTCTCAACAGTATTTGTTATTAACTATATTATTACTCTTTTCTTTTAGGTGTTTTGTCTCTTATCGAATGTTAGTAATCATATGTGAAATAGAGCTCATGTTGTTAGTCCGCAACATTCACTGAGGATTTTCAGCCACAATATTCTGTTTTGTTCACCGCGCCTTTCCTATTAGTACTAAGTACTCCAGTTTCCTTATTTCTATGATTTCCATTATTTCTATTTCTTTTGGCATTTTCTTCATACCGTAGATTCTATAGATTGTCATTCTATAGATTCCAATATAAATTTACAAGATTTGATGATTTGTATTTTGAATATGATTTTGTGTTTCTCTTGTGACCAAATTACTTCGAGAACCAAATAATGTATTGCCAATGTGGTGTTGCATTTTGTGATATATGCTTTGATGTATTTTCTTACAGAAAATGTTTTAGCGCATCAATACGGTTTATTGTCCGATGATGGTCACTGCATTTTATGGCATTGGGCTTTTTAGGTAATACAATAATCGTTAATGTTAATCATAAGTCCTCTGTCATATACCGCAGTTGAATGTTGATCTAAATGATTTATGGCATTGGTTAAGCAAATAAAACTCTGATTAAAATGTTCAGATTCTATTGTCCTTCCCTTTTTTTTTCAAGGGTATATATATATATATATATATATATATATATATATATGGGTTATGATACTATACTTCATGTTTCAGTATTTGAAGCCCATTGCAAGCTTCTCCAATTTCATACACTCCACTACACTCATCATTCACCTAGGTATGCATTCACCATTCCGTTACTGTTTTTGTAAAATGATGTACAAAATAGCGGATGTTCAGAGCCTTACTGAGCATTGCATGGGCTGGAAAGTAAAAATTGGGTATATTATGTTAGTGGCGCTAGTGGCGCATTCACTAGTCCGTTACTTTTTTTGTAAAATGATGTACGAAATAGCGGATGTTCAGAACCTTACTAAGCATTGTATGGACTGGGAAGTAAAAATGGTGTATATTAGGTTAGTGGCGCATTCACCATTCCTCTCGCTTAAATGATAGAATGTTGAATAAAATATTGAAAATGCTTAAGAGTCGATTTTCGAGCAAGTTTTAGTCATGTTTGTTCAGTCCCCTAGCTGTCCAGACCACGCCTCCAGCGAATACGTCGTGTGACATATATCATTTGAAAAATCAAAATAATCTATTAAATAAGTATATAATTTATTAAATAAATATCGATTTGAAGCTGAATAGTGTCTTAATTAAATGTAATTAAATCCTCATTTGACTAAAACTAGATGATCTAAAGGTGATTTAAGCAGATGAATTGTACCAGTATGACTACTCATCTGACTAGTCAAGTAAGAAATTATTTACTATTTAGGACTAAACATAAAACCATTGAATATATAAGATTATACATATTTGTTTTTTATACTTATATATTTTCCATTTCAATATAATATTTAAACACTGTCTACATTAAAAAATATAATTATTTAATCATTTTCACCGCTCGTTGTTTCTTTCTTGATAAATCATTAGCAAATCGATTTTGTTGATAATCTTGAATTAGGATATTTTATCATTAATAGTTTGATCTGAATTAACTTGATTCAAAAATTAACACTTAATTTTCCATTGTAATATTACATTTTCTGCTTGAAAAGCTGCATTTTCCACTGTGATGCTGCATCTTACATATGAAATGATGCAATGTATAACATCGGTTACAGCATACTGCTAATGTATGTGGATTTATATATCATACAGCTAATGTGATCAACTTAGGCATAATTGTATGGCGAATGTTGATTTTTGACATTTGTGGTTATTCGTATATAGCTAATACAGATGCACAAATTTATGTGAATTCTCTAAAACAACGTAGATGATTTCTTCCTAGCAATTCAAATAAAACGTGGGGAAAATTGATAGAGAAAGATTGTATGTTTGATGAATGTGACTATATATTCTTGCCTATATATTTGCCTCTCATCGAACAAACAATCTTTATACTCTTGTACCAAAATCTCTCTATGAGCAACAATTTTCTTTCCCCCTTTTGATTTTTTAGTTATTTTATCCCCAGTTTGATGACAGTAGAATTTTGCCCCCGGCCCTACAAATTCATACATGGTTTTAGCCTCATATTCATTCTTTATCAACCCGGGTACAACATTGTTTTTCAGGAGCATATTGAGATAGAGAAATTTTCTTGTCGGTCTATACGTGCATAGTAAAACTATCTATATCCATATAACAAAGAGTTAGTCTATCTCCATATATTGGCTTCAGATAATTGTAATAAAACTTATACATCGAGTGTTTGGATAAGTCGACTAGAGCAAATCCAACATATATGGGTTTACTGCAGGTTATCTTTTGGTGACTTAGATCAATAGCTACAAGATTTTCTAGAAACACGATGCAATCTCAAAAGCTTAATCTGGCAATAAAACTACGAGCCCTCGTCGTTTTCCCTAATCATCGCAGTGTGAAACTGGTTTAATATCCTTCCGTTTATCCAAGTTTTCCATGCATTTTCCAAATACGCTGTTATTTGTATAAGGAGCTTATAAAAGTACTTTCCAAAGTCATTAGTTGCTTTAGTACGTAAGTGTTTAAGTCAGGCTGATTGAATAAATTCCAAATATTAACAAGTTTAAAACCATACATCAAAGCTAGTTTTATAGTTTTAGAATTAACAAAATATTTATATTTATTCATCAAATTTGGAATTAGTTTAGTTTGTTTAAATTTTGTAAGAGGTGGAATAAGATTTTCAACTAAAAAGGATAAACCGTTATGTGCATCATACAAGTCGTTAATGAATATGTTACAAATATAAATATGTTATGATGGTAATAAATATGTTACAAATTATCAGAAATAAGAATGAAGGCTTATATAAGTTTGTAAAATTATGGATTTAAGATTTGAGTACTGAATATAAGAAGAATCTATGATAATATCGATACTAAACCTATCAACATAACTAAATGTTTCAAGGTATTATTATATATACTCTTTGTTGCCCGATAAGAATTTTATGAGGTGGATTTTGTAAAAGGAAGAAAATTAGAGAAAATATACGACAGAGATAAACATTTTGTGAAACTTACTCTTCCAGATACGACAATAGTGTTGGGCCCTGGACCAGTGGCGGCGCAAGATCATAAATTTATGTGGGCAAGATTCATTTTGCGAGGCCCTCTGCTCGCGAATGAAGAC
>WYDF02070387.1:0-11468 GCA_009867245.2 Adranes taylori
TGGAATTGGGCGGGACATATTGCGAGAATGCGGGACAACAGATGGACCAAGAGGATCATAGAGTGGAGGCCTAGACAATACGCATGGAGAGGACGACCACCAACTAGATGGTCCGATGATATTAAATGTATCCACACAAATTGGATATATGAAGCACAGAATAGGAGAATGTGGAAGCAATCAAGAGAGACTTATGTCCAGCAGTGGACGAATATGGGTTGATTGATGATGATGATTTAAACGAGTTGTTGTTATTGCTCATAATGGTCAGGCGTGTCACCATCAGATCTTATTACGATATATCTTGGAAGAAACGGATTTAAAACCACAACTGATTATGCGTGGAACGAAAATATTGTTAATGGAATTGCACAATGTAAAGTTCATTGACCCGCTAAATTACTTTCCGATGGCGTTATCAAAACTGCCTAAAGCATTTGTTATCTTCCTGATGTATTCAAAAAATGCTACTTTCCACATATATTCAACACAACACAGAACGAAAATTATATTGGTCTACTACCAAGTAAAGAATTTTATGATTGTGATAACATGATTGTGGAAATTTTTGCAATGGCATGAACGGTATAAAACTGATGAATAGAACTTTAAGACTTAAATTGTTGAGTACTGTACTAGTGATGTGAACCTATTAATGGCTGCTTGCTTAAAGTTTAGACAAATGTTTTTAACTGAATGTAATGTATGTCCATTCACAGAAGCATACACGATTGCATCAGCATGTAATAAATTATACAGACGAAATTATTTAAAGACAAATACTATAGATATAATACCGCGAAATGGGTACCGGTGGCGCGATAATCAAATCAATCAAAGATTGCAATTAAATGGTTTATTTATGAAGAAAATAATAGAAATATAACAATACACCATGCACCAAAAGGTAAAGACATAAAACTTGGTGTAATACATGTTGATGGTTATTGTGAAGAGACGAATAAAGTATTTCAATTTATGGGATGTTTCTATCATGGTTGAATTCAATGCTATAACATAAACAGGGATAAACCCATATACAAAGATTCTTCAGATACATTTTATTCATTATTTGAGTGTTCGAAAGCAAAAACTTCAAACACTTGGTTATGAAGTGATTGAATGCTGGGAATGTAATTTTACAAAAATACTATTAAACGACTCAGAACTAACACAAACTTTAGAACGCAATCCGTTGCTATTGTATATACCGCTTCACGAGATGCTTTCTATGGGGTCGATGTGGTAATACGAAAACTTATTATACGCTAAAGCCCGGAGAAAAAATTTAATATATAGACATTTATTCATTATATCCGTGGGCGTGTAAGACTGATAAATTTCCAATAGGTCATCCACAAATATTGGTAGGAGCCGACTGTCTGGCTCTAGACTTACAAGAGACAGATGAACTAACAAAATTGCAAAATTCTTCTACCTGATACGCTGTATCAGCCTGTGTCACCAGTAAAAACGAACGATAAACTTATGTTTTTTCTTTGTCGAACTTGTGGTAAAGAAATGTCAAATAATAATTGTACTCATAACGATGAGGAAAGAGCGTTGTTGTCGACGTGGGTGATTGACGAAGTGAATAAGGTAGTGACGCTTGGATATGAAGTGTTGGAAATATATAAGGTCAGGAAATATGATGTTATGCGTTATGATAAAGAGAATGGTGTAGATGGTTTATTTACTGAAATGATGAATAAATTTATTAATGTAAGCAACAAGCGTCTGGATGTCCTAGTAGTTGTACGAGTGATACCGCACGCCATCACTTCATTGAAGATTTTAAAAGTGCAGAGAATGTTCAATTGGAATCTTCTGAAATTGTAAACATCTCTAGTCTTAGGTCTTTAGCTAAACTCATTCTGAATTCGTTCTGGGGCAAACTCAGACTGAGAGAGAATCAACCTAAAGTAGCTATTATAAACCAACCGCAAGGAATCTATCAATTGCTTGTTAACCCTGTATTCAATTTCAATATTATTATTCCTATTAATGATACAACACTAGGAGCCAACTACAAATTTACAGAGGAATCTTTTGAAGTCCTTTTCACTGTTAGAGTCTACATTGCTTCATATGTTACTACTCAGGCTCGTCTTAAACTCTATTCGAATCTAGAGCAGCTTGGGGATTGAGTAATGTACTATGATACAGATTCCGTGATATATGTGCATAGAGAGGGTGAATACGATCCTCCGACGGGTAAATGTATTGGGAACATGACAGATGGACTTGAAACGTATGGTCCTGGTAGTTATATTAAGGAATTTGTGAGTCGCGAGACTACGAACTATGGTTATAAAGCGAACTCTCCGGAAAATAATATGGAGTTTGTAACATGTAAAGTTAACGGAATAAGATTGAATTATACAATTTCTAAAAATGAAACTTTTTCTACAACCTGATCTCGAATGATGATGAGGCAGATGAAGAGCCAATAGTTGTGACTGCTTGGTAAATACGAAGAACAAAAACAATCATGTTATAAGCAAAGATGAGTCTAAAATATATAGACTTAACTCATCAAAATCCCATATATCCTGTTTATGAAGGGGAATTATCGCATATCCGGCCATCGTCTAATGGTGCATTTTTCCTATATTATTTGTCTATAATTTGTTTTATTATCCCATTTATTCAAGAAGCTATCGCATAACCTCTTACAGTCAACTGCCAACTTTACCTTATATTATCTGTATTTACCTATTTTCGTATATATTCGTTTTCTAATCAGTAGTTAGCTTAAGACCCCCTAGAATCTAAGGTACCTTGCTCCATACATAATTACTAACCATATTTGGCTTCTAATGTGGCGTTAGCTTAGGGTCTCCTAAAATTTCGGGTACCCTGTTTCATACATAATTCCTAACCATATTTGACTTCTAGTGTTTCGTTAGATTAAGGGGGTAACGAAATTTTACCCCTTGCTTCATTCACACTTCTATATCTAGCAGTAAATGGTATTATTTAACTCACTTAACAACCACACCCTACACATATCACCACAATATACACACACACATAAACACAGGCACCCACACAAGTTGATTATTATTGAAATGATACTGCTTCCTATCTGTTTCGATTGGCTCGACACAGATTCCTATTTGTTTCCTAAGGCCTGCTACCTGGTCCTTAGCTGGTCCTTACCTGATCCTGAGTTGTTTCTTAGCTGGTCTTTACCTGATCCTGACCAGATCCTGACCTTCTCCTGACTTGATCATGAGCTGCTCTTTTTCTGGTCCTTAGCTGGTCCAGAGCTGTTTTTTAGCAGGTCCTGGGTATAAGCTGAAATTGGGTATAAAGCATTAATGTAATTCACATGAGCTCAAAATAATGCAAATGCCCAAGCTTAATACACAAATTGACTTGAGAGTACAAAATTAGTTGGATAGAAACGTTCTTATGAAATTCAACTTATACAAAATCGGATGATATCATTCTTAATATTCTTATGTTATGTTTGCTATTTGAAATATTTTTCAAGATAAATTGGACCATCTTATATAAAGATCCAACATATGTTTTATGTAGTATACATACAAAAACTGTATGTGTGTACTCACCTTTAGCTTACAAAAGGACCATAGCTTATTACGTTTAATAATTTGAAAAAGATCTGATTTGTTTAAAACAATAGTCACCTATTTATATTAAGCACCTAGCATATTACTACGAAGAATTTTAATTATTTAATGCCACTACTTAATAACAAATTAGATGCATGTAGGATATAGATTACATGCAAAAGAGAACGAAAGATTTGGCGGAATATTAGTGAATGTAGTATATACACACTTGACCAGATGTTATAGAATTTGATGGTGATTGTAGTTGAATTTAATTTAAATTTAAATAAAATAATATTAAGCGATTTTGCTGGTGGCGCTTACTTGGTTGTCAAACAGATTCGAAAGTGTGAATTACTCACTCTGCAAGATTAAGTTTGCCACCTAATGGAAAATTATTGCTGATAGCGCTGTGCGAGGTTCTCACTCATTAATTACTAGAACAAAATCTAAAGTGTGTCAGAATGGTGCTGGCTTGAAGGTGTCCTTTTATCTAAAATTAGCGAATTTTGGTGGCTTGCTCGTCGGCGGAAGTTCTTGTCGTTGACGGCGGCATTTGGGAGGAGCCTTGAGGAAATTTCTGCTAAAATCTTTATGAAGTGTAAAGTGTCTCCCAATCGAAAGCGTTCTTTCATTCGTTACGAATTTTAAACAACAATATCGCTTTGCATCTCCGTCGAAATTCTATGATATCATAAGTTGTTCTCTAATCAGAATAAAGTGCGACTTTATTCAAGAAAAACGCTATCCCTGTCAATGCTGAATCAGCCAATAGACAAATAAGAGTGTAACTTTATTGAGAATATCGCGAAAGTATTTCACAGAAGCGAACAATTATACGTGTATGTATATATGTAATTACTGGAGATGAGTTGTACAACGATGTATGAATGAACAAGCTAGTTTTTTGGCGAGATAATAATAATGATAAATGCGTTGGTATTTGTAATCCACTATGCTTCTCCATATAAGTGCAAATGTGTAAGCGAGTATACGCTCATGTGCTTGTTTTAGGTTGTACAAAATAATGCTTTTTCATATGAATGTATGTGTAATAGCCGCCGCCTACGACTACTTCTCATTATTAGTATGTATACATGAGAACTGGTTAGCTGTTTTCGCGATCTACGTACAACGTATGTGTGAAATACTTGCTTTTGGTTCTTTCCATACGGTGAATATTTATTGATGATAAAACTCTGTCTTTTTCTCTCGTTATTAAATTATATATTATTGAATTAAATTGAATTGATCGATTTATATTACACTAGCGGATTATTTATACTTAATTTATAGTCAATTAATTAGTTTAATTAACTTACATGGATTATGTTAATCCGATAACAAGTATTTAGTAAAACTAAATACGGTAAAAACGAACTTAAACATCATCTAGCCAATAAGGTGAATAAAGAATTTACAATGCTTACGTTTGTTCAGTGGCTACTTTATGTTTTTGAAAGTATTTATTAATTATCCATGCAGCATGAGGACGCGCCGTGCTTAAATAAGACGTTTGCCCCAATAGTAGGAGTATGCGCTTCAGGTTGCACATGAACCTCAAGAATCATATTGCTGTGCAGTCAGGGAACCTCTTACAACAGCAAATGGACTACGGTCATTCAGTGAAATTCTTGCCTAACCCATTATGGGACTATCTTCTTGGACACAGGAAGGTAAAACTCGTTCATTAGGTCTTCTCTATATTCTAATTCTTCCATCATTCATTCACAATTTGAATATCGACAGCTGAGAATGTCGCTCGTTTTCAGTGACACAACTGCCAGCACTTATGCTCTTATCCATACTACATACTGGTGATGATCTCCATGCAACTTTGCTTTCCTCTGCTGGCCGCCTGTTCATGTATTCATTCCACAAAGTCGGTTTCTTACCGTTTGGTCACATATTTGAACATGTCGAGCTCTGAAAATGTCGATTTGTAGAGCACGAGGTGTCTTAGTACTATTTCGAAAAACTTGAAGTCTCAGAAATAGCTTGTCAAATGGAGTTGTTGGTCGATCGTTTTATATTATCGGTCGATCGTGTCGCCACCTCGCATACTTGTTGCATCTCACTTCTGCATCCTAAAAAGCCTATTATTTAAATTATTTCCCTACTGTGTGTCTCTCTCTCTCTCTCTCTTTCTCTCTCTCTCTCTCTAACACACTGGAGGACAAAAATTATTCGCGTAGCAAGACTACTTTCAGTTTCCCGTTTGCTTCTAACTTTCTTTCGTCGCGGTAAGTTTTTTCCCCTTGTCCGTCTGCAAGGTGCCACCTTCACGCTGAAATCATTATGTGTATGAATTTTCAGATACAAAATTTCTCTATTTCTTTTAGATAATTTATTTAAAATATTTAAAGATCTCTACAATAGAATACGTCTAATATTTTTTTGGCGACAATATTCTGGGACCTCCATTTGTGCAGCAGGCCTACTGCTCTTGCCACTTCATATGAATTTAAGTGCCTTCTGTAGGATACGGTTGAATATTTGATTGTTAGAATATATTAATATCATTGTAAGATAGTTATAAGTTATTAAAAGAGTGACCCCTTAATTTTTTTGACTAGTTTATTTTGCTTAGAGATTTGTAATGAAATAGGAAACATGTTATGATGGCATCATTATGGTGATGGTTTGTTGTCTCATTAGGACGATTACTTTCATGATGATGGCAAACGCCTTTAATGTACAGTTTTATTTCGATTAGGAATAAAGTGCATTAAATAGACAAATTAAATTTGTCCTTTAAGCAGATACCAGTTTTATTTACCTGATAAAGTTTAGAAAAGTATATATCGTTTGATAGACACATTAAAGTAAAATACCTATTTGAGGAACATTAAAATTTGCTGGAGTGCTTTTATTGCTCTCATCGTTGATAACCGGTTCTGTCTATTTATTGCTAACATTAAGTTCAACCTGAATAAACCAAAGGAAAAAGCGCAATAAAGATACACGTATGAAACATTTTTACAGCTACAAAGTTACATTAAAAAGACGGTTTCATGAAACCATGCTATTTTTATCACATTGAAAATTCATTGAGGTGATATGGGTATAATTCTAAACATATATAACGAAATACTTTTGCAAACTCAAAATTATAATTCCTGGAACAGTTCCTCCAATCCATCTCTAATCTGAAAACGATCAAGTATGTGTGTCAGATTTTTTATTATAATGTCTTTAATCTGAGAATCATCTTTGATCTAAGATCTTTAGTCTGAGTATATTTTAGAGACGCGAAGAATGACGTCGAAGACTTGCATATCATAACAGAACTCAACTGTTACAAAAACTCAAAACTAAAAACTGAAAGTACAACATCAGATGTAGTGGCAATACGAAAGAAAATAAATACTAATATCATATTGGCAAAAGCGGTTTTATCACATTACAATAACGATATTGCCATATTGGTATTGTCATTAGGATATTGGTATTGTCTTGCGTATTGCCACTACATCTGATCTATTTTCAAATTTTGCTTTTAAATTTTGGTGTCTTCTGAATTTAGTGATGTTTTTGTTTCTTTCAGGAGTGAGATCATAATGGAGTTTACTGTAATAGACTGATTAAAATTCATTCCCTTTCTGGAAACTACTATAAACATTAAATGAGGTTACAAGTTTATATGCCTTCGACTCTTATACTCTCTTCACCACTCTCCCTCTCATCTTCATGCATAATTATATTTTAGGAGAATACAGTAGTTTCGGAGACATTTTGGTGAACACATAAAAAAAAGACACGTTGTGATACCAATTGATACCCTCAATGATACTAATTGTGAAGTTGATATGAAAATTGCTTCCTTCCATAAGTGTATATAACACTTATAACACTTATGTTTGCACGTAAAGAGGATGTCTGAAAAGGATATTATCTATAGTTAGGCAAATGGTGTCGGATAAACGAAAATAGTGGATTTTAGGGTATAAGATAAAATTTGAAGAAAATTTAATGATGCATGAAGATGATGAGAGGGAGACAGAGTGGTGAAGAGAGTATAATTGTCGAGGGAAAATGAACTTGTAACCTCATTTGATGTTTATATGAGTTTCCAGAAAGAAAATTCATATCTTTCCAATGCAGTAAACTCCGGATTATCATCTCGCTTCCGAAAGAAACAATGAACTTGTATCAATAAAACTACCGTTTAATAAGAACATTCAAAAAGGAAAATACATATAAAGTTGGACTCAACTGAAATGCAGATCGTTCGCTATTCCTTTTTTCTTCTACTTCTAGTCGCCTGTTGCCACTTACACGTGCTACCTTTCAGTTGCTATTCCTCATTTTTCAGTTGGCACTAAGTGTGCTTACTGAGCGGCCGTGTTTTACGTTTAGAATATTTGTCATGGCCAGTTGGATACTTTCCCAATTACGCAAAAACTGCACCTGATTAATATGTAACAAAACATGTTACTAGAAATAAATAGCCAGTCAATTAAGTGCGAGCGTAGGTTCTATTGAAAGTTAGGAGCGCGTTTGCTCTCAGCGTATTGTTTGCTTACGAGATGTCCATTCTATTGCTGTGTTGTGTATACACATATTACCTATGTGTAAGAGTATGTACGCTGACTATAAATAATATTATGATCTGTGAATATGTATGCAGCATATGTGCTGTCGCTGTTACCTGTGTATTGTATGTACTGCTACACTGAAATATGTAAAAGAGCGTGTCGAAAACAAAATAATGTGTTTGGCTGTTCATGTCTACTGCGTAGGCTGACAGCTTAAACTGTCCGCTGGGAAAAACATTGTGTGTTATGGCTAAGTGTATGCCATCGCGCAGAATTACACCAAAGGCTTGAAGCTTATAATACCGAGATTTTAGAATAATAATATAGTTCCAATTTTCAGAAATCTAGACGTCCAGCAACAACGACCAGGCAAGTCAGCACCATGCCGCGACTGCAATCTGAGCGGCAGCCAGCGACAATCGCCGAGAAAATAACGCGCTTGGTAAGCGATTTCCTATATCATATCATACTTTAAAAATTTCATATATATAGAATAGTTTTGTTTCCCCTTCTATATCACTACCAATCTGTTTCCTTTAAGTAGAGTGTATACTTCTAACCTACGCGCATCGGGGTTTGTTATAGTCACTCGGCAACAGTAACACCGACGTGCATCGCGGTGTTATGCACCTATGGTTCTTCCTTCACACACTACCCACTAATGAGTATACTTCTAACCTACGCGCACCGGGGTTTTAGTTTTCTCAGCAACAGTCACTTCCACGCGTTGCTGAGAAAACTTAGTTTCTGTTCTAGTTTTAGTTTCTCAGCAACAGTCACTTTCACGCGTATTGGGGTGTTACGCAGCTTATTGTGGACTCCTAGGATTCCTACCTTTTCCATTATTCATATTGTGTATTTAGATTCACCCCGCCTCCCCGTTGCATTTTTAACTGTTTGTACTAGCTTACTGCATTATTAATGTTTTGTTATTATTATTATTATCACCGCACAATTGTACTGTGTTACATGCACCGATTATTATTTAGTTTATATTAGAATTGTTATTATTTATTTGCTACCCGCCATTGAAGCGTCATTAATTTAATAAGATATGATTATCAACATTTCTTTGTGCATTCATATTTCTTTCTTTGTTTATATTGTATAAGAAGACCAATAGACGTTATTTAGTAAAATTGTAAATGTTATTTTATTAATTAGCAGTTAGAATCTTTTTCAGCTGCCCATAAGAACACGATAATCTGGACTGCTCACGTACTCGTAGCTACCCGTGTCCTCGGTAAGCCCACTGAAGACCGGTGGACTTACCAAAAGGGGGGTCCCAATGTGCGGTCTAACGTTAAACTGACCTGGCGCCCGAGAATTCATATTTCCGGAGGATATTATATTCTGAAGTAACATATTTGCTTGTGCCATCTGTGACTATCGCTAGCACTCTCCGTTAGCAGCGTCGCAGGCGAATGTTTGTCACAAATAAAATAGAAAATGGCGCTTCCAGGAAGCAAATGTTAGAGTACGTTCTTGATGAAACGAGAGCGCGGGATATTTTGAAACAAAAAGATAAACTAATGAACTTTTCTTCAATGGCGGACAATGCTTCAGAATTGAGAAAACGAAAACCAATGAAGAACTCTACCTATATTGAATTTGACTCGGCGTTGGCGTAGTGGTTACCTCATGTGCGAAAAGAGGTCCCGTGTCTGATCCTATCATCGTGACGAAAGAACAGATATTTTTTTATTTGTAAGGTCTGCAAGGTAATTTGATGCGTCATCCGGTTAGTTAACCCGTTTTAAGCAACTTCATGGAATTCGAGAGATTGAACTTCTAAGTGGTGCCCAACAAGCAGCTGATGATTTTCAACGTGATTTTCATGAAGAACTCTCTCTCTCTCTCTCTCTCTTTCGAGCAAATTTACAACGCAGACTAATCGAGGCTCTTTTGGAAATGTATTCTCACTCGCACATAGTGATTCGAGACTGAATAACAAGCAGCGGAACACAAGAATATCAAGGAGAGAATAACAATCATGACATGCAAGAACGCTACGGGTGGTTATAAACTTAGAGTTCTTGTGATTGGAAAGTCTAAGAAACCATGGTAATTTAATGATACGAGAGCAGAAAATTTACCAGTTGCCTGTTTCAACTTAAAAAAGGATGGATGAACAAACAAATATGTCAATAGTGGTTCGAAAAACATCTCTCTTTTTGGTAATCAAAAAGTTACCAAAAAAGACTGTGTTGTTGATTGACAACGCACTCTCTCACCAAGCTACAAATGTGTTTAATTAAATCCTCTGACGGGCAAATTTTTCAAAGTTTCTGCCCTTAAATGTTACTGGGCTAGTGCAGCCGATGGATCAGGGAGTTATTGCAATCATGTTAAGAACTTACAAAACAAAGTTCCTAATGTAGAAAATTGAAGAACATGTTTTCGAAGAGTTAGAAAATCTTGGACAGCCTCTACGATATTGCATTTAATCAAACCCTCAACGCTTGTAAAGTCATGGAAGAAACTTTTGGCGAATGTTGAATCAAATGATATTTCAAATAAACATTTGTGAAGAAGAGATTGAAGACCTGCTTGGCTTGCTACTATACTAGTTGACTTAATGAAGTCAGTTCCGGGGAAAAGAGAATGTCAACGAAGAGACCACTATAGAGGCTGAACTGTGACGCTAGTGATCTGGGATTAGCACGCTTTTTGGGCAGAGAAATCATAAATAAACCAAGGGGAACGAACAAAGAACAAAGTGAAACTGAAAAAGATGAGCCCAACGCACATGCGCGGATAACACACGGAACGGCTTTGGATCCCGTCGACGGACTGATACAATATTTAGAGGTGCAAGTTGGACTGAAAAACTTATTCTAAGGAAAGTTCAATCATGAATAAAAAAAAAAGGGTTTCCTCAGCATGAAACAAAAGCTAATGGTACGATTTTTTTAAATTATCACTCGAGACAAGAGTGTTGTTTTTGTTATATTTGTTGTACCTACAACATTATTTATACCTTGGCTGCGCCGGAAGTACTTTGCTTTGTTTATTCTATTTAGGTTATATTTAATAAAATATAAGTATTTTTACTGTACTATAAACCACATTTTCACGGTTTATAAACATTACAGTCAAGATTTTAAGCTTGCGTATTTTTTTAGTTTGTCCCCTATTTTCAGACATTTTGTGGATTGTCTCCGAAATTCGTTATCCGCGGCAGTCGTGTCTCCCAAGTTATCCGATAATCGGGAGTTTAATGTATAAAAGTGTATTTACAAGTGTAAGATATACAGGAACCTCCTTGAATTAATCCCATTGTCCCTAAGATGATCCCTACGCCTATATTATAACAAAACAAAAAGACAAAAAAATTGAAACATAATAA
>WYDF02070398.1:0-11467 GCA_009867245.2 Adranes taylori
ATATTTCAAGTGCAAGAACGATGGCTTGTATACATTTTGTATACTTATACATTATATATATATATATATATATATATACCTCCCCCCCCCTTGAGTGATAGGATATATAAGAAAATAGGTACAATAGTCAGATAAACACAAGAGGAACGAAAAGTTCCTCTTAGTAAACGGGAGATATATAACACGGTTTCTCAATTGAATAATATAGTATACACAAATAATATAGGGTATATTCCCTTTAAGACGAAGGGGAACTATGCGCTAGCTCCCATTGAGTGATAGGATATATAATAAAATAGGTACAATAGTCAGATAAACACAAGAGGAATGGAAAGTTCCTCTTAGTAAACGGGTGATAGATAATTCAAAATAATAATAATCTAGTAATGTTTATAAGTAATTGGAAACTTACATTTAAGTATTTTCGATGAAGTTCAAAATTTAACTAATTTTTCTTTAACTATAATAATTTATAAGAACTTAATAAACAGCTATGCGTACTCGTGCGCGATTAAATTAGATGTGCACGCGCAGTTGAGGTGAGAATGACTGCGTTACCCTAATTGTGTGTATCTAAGTCGTGACAATGCGTCTGCCGCCCCATATTACCTTTTCCACGAACGTAACTAATAGTGAAATCATATTCCTCCAAAGTAAGACAAAATCTCGTTAATATACTTGAACGATTAACCATGCCATAGTGATACACTAAGTGTTTATGGTCGGTTTGTACCTAAAACTTTCACCCGTAGAGATACGGTCGAAATTTGCTAACTGCGAAACGAATTGCTAATAGCTCTTTCTCGATTGGTCAATAACTCATCTCCTTATTCAATCACCTACTGGCATAAGCAAGAGGTCGGTTATCAAAATTACAAAGAACTGTTCCCAAATAATGAATGGATCCATCCGTCTTAATGATAAACTCATGTCCTCCGTCAAAATTTAGATATTAAAGAATTAGTACGTCCGTTAACGCATCTTTAAAAGTTTCTAGTGTCCATTGAAACTTAATACCTTTACTAGATAAATAATTTAATGGAACAACTACCTCTTCTCCTGATCCTGGCACTGATCCTACCAATCCTTTGTTTACTCAATTAATCGAACTCGTGTAATTTTAATAAACACGTTCATTATACAAGCAGTCCTCAAGTACTACTACATATAGTCCAAATTAATTTAATTCAGTTTAAATGTTAGGTCTGTCAACATTGATAAATTGTCATGTCATATGTGTTTCTTATACAATTTTTACTTAATACTTCTCAATAAAAGATATTTGAATTATAACGTATAATTTTCTGCTTTCAGTTACGTTTTGCAACATGGTTCGATATAACATCCATCATTCTCTCATCGATAACAGCTCTTGCATCTGGTATTCTTCAACCCTTTATGTTTCTTCTATTTGGTGACATCACCGGGTCAATTGTTGAATATGCAGCCACGGTTCACAATTCTTCATTAACGGAAGAAGAAGTGCAGAAAATCAAAGATGATTTCATGTCGGATGTTGAATATTTTTCAATTGCAACCGCTTTATATGGTTTACTCACTGTTTTGCTAACGTACATTTCAATTTGTTTGATCAATTATAGTTGTATTCGGCAGGTACGTGAAGAAACAACTGATTATAATGGTGATATAGTAATAAGATATAACTGTAATATATACTAATTTATTCATGGAGTTCCAGACATGTACAACACGTAGGAGCACTTAATGTGATTCATTTTGTTCTATGTAGGACTCACATGTTGGCAAAATCGTATTTTACGAGGGCTGTTTTACGGAAGAATGACTTTTCAAAAGTAGACACCACTGTCGCGATGGTGAACATATTGCTAACAATTCTGATGTGGATTTTCATAAGTATTATTACCTCTGTAGTAATGTTAATAATTAGAATTTTAATTAGATCAATTGGAAGTATTTTTACTTCGTTCTTACCACTTACATACAATTGTTGAGATTGTGACTATAGTTTCAACCCTTTCGGCCCATTTTCAGATATACAGAATTTATAGGAGTTCTATTGTTGGGATGTTCTAGGTGACCATATTGGGGTTACTAAGGATTGGGCTTAGTAGTGTTAGTTTTTCAAGTACAAGGGAAGAGAGTCAATAACTAGATAAACGGAAGCAACAACACGATAACAACGATCGGAAGGATTGGGTTTTGGTGGTGTCAAAACTATCCGGGAGAGAGTTACCGGCCGAATAGACAGGAGCAATAACCAGATAGACTGGAGTCACGAAGAGATAGCTGGGAGCACCAACAAGACAATGACTACGAGGGATTGGGGCTACGAGGGATTTGACTTATTAGTGTCAACGACCAAATAATTATAGTGACGAGGTCGTGTTAACCACAACTCTAGCGATAACTATAATTATAGCAACAATAACGATAAACAGCTAGAAGCAAAATCACAACGACTACAAGGGTTTGGAGCTACGAAGGACTGGACTTATTAGTGTCAATGACCAAAGGAGAGGGAGTCAACAACCAGATAGGTGAGAGCAACAACACGACAATTATAGTACGGCGATAGTGACAGCTATACTCCAAGTATAACATAAATTATAACAAAATGGAAACAACAACGAGAATGACAACCAAACAACAACAATTGAAAATAAACGACAAGACTACAGATAAGTGTCAACGGCCAGACGGGAGGGAGTCAACTACTAGATAGGTGACAGCAACAACACGACAATTATAGTAAGGAAATAGTGACAGCTGTACTGCAACTATAACGTCAATTATAACAAAAATAACGGAAATAACAACGAGTGAACAAACAGACAACGACAACCGAGAACAAGCGACAAGACTAACTTAATTTTTACATATAGAATTTAAATATTTTAAATATTTTTTACATTCGTAGAAATGAAGCTTTCTTTCCTGTATCTGAAAGCGAAATGAAAAACAAAATCTATAAGTGGTATAAGTGGTAATATAAGTGGTAATAACGAAGTCAAAACACTTCTAATTGAACTAATGAAAACCACAAAGTAACGCTTGACTCAATCAATCTGTAGAATAATAATTAATTTCATATCCATAATTATTAACATATTACTAACTTTAGACATCTTTTAGAAACCTACTATCAAAATTTTGTGCAACGCTGTCAATTCGTTCACGTTTGACAGTCATTTAAAATAAAAAAATTTATTAATTTGTGATAAAATTGAATAAAAAGTGTTTTAATAAAACACTACTTTTTACGTGGAAAGAATATTAAAGAAGCTGACGAAAAGTTACATAAGTATTATGGTGAATTTGCTACTTCGCATGGAATGATTTGCAAGTCGTTTGCTGCCTGTAGAACCACGGATGAACGTCTTGGACCTTCAAAAACTGTTAGTAGTCCATGCCATTGTAAAGAATGGCCGCCGGGTGAAAGTACGCGAGTTAGCCAATGAGTGACCATTTCAATGGAACGAGTGCACAATGTTTACGTCAACATTTAAACTGCAAGCAGTTACCGCAAAATGGGTGCCGCGTTTCCTAACTGGTGAACAAATGCGCACTCGTGTTCAATTTTCAATGACTGTTTGGCTAAGTTGAAATGTAATCTAAGAGAATTTTATCGTCAATATATGTCACCATAGGATACATCATTATAAGCAAGAAACTGCAGTAGAACCAAAACAATGGACTTCTCCCGATGAACGTGTCGCGAAAAAAGGCAAAAACCGGGTTATGGGTTATGAGCACGATATTTCCGAGGCATAATATTTATTAACTATTTAGAGAAGGGAAGCACAATAACTGGACATTATAATGCTAAAGTACTGCATCTCTGAATTTCTTTCATGCAGGACTAATGAAAAAAAGAACGTATTTAACCGTAAAAAAGACCGTAAAAAGAAAGTTCTGTTCCACCAAGGTAACGAAAAAATGTTGCATGATTGCAATGGCCTACCAGTACAATACAAATTCAATCCACTTAAAATGAAATCTCAAATGCCGCGATTACATCAAATAAATGCCGACCAGCAAAAATTATAATACATAAGCGAATGCCGCTCAACGCGGGAGATAGACAAAGCTCCGCGCGATATATAATTTTTTGTTGACCGCTGCTATATGACATGTCGGCAGCCTTCGTCATAAATATGTGTTTTTGTCTACTACACAGATAGATAATATTTTTACATCTGGACATTTCTTTTGCGAAAGAGATTTATTATTATTATGTTTAACAGAGAAGTTTCTTAACGATTATTTCACCCACTTTATTTTCAGTAAGCAGTTACGCTTCTCACCCTTTTGAGTCTTTCTCCAATCTCATTAGATATTAGTTCTACGAATTTTAGCAGAAGGCGTCTCAATGCGACGTTCCTGAAAATTTTGCTCGCATCACCAGCGTTGATGCACACCCACCACCTATGATTTCATCAACAAGATCGCAATTTGATTTATTGATCGTTATAAATCTCAATGGAACAAAGAAATGTTTCTAATGGTCAGAACTACAAACCTTCCTACAATTTTCTAGCAGAAGTTTCCTATCTCGCTGGCGACTACAGCGAATGCACACAGCTACAGCAACACGCCAGAAGAGCTTTCTTCCAGCGAAAAGGACCAACCCTATCCAGCGTTAACCAGACGCATTTTGGGTCTTATTTTGATTGTCTACGAGTGTATATATTCGTACCATTCAATTAGCAATAATTCACCATTAAGTGACCAAACTTATTCTTGAATAGCGAGCAGAATTTGCACTCTTGAATCTGATGTTGTTCCAAGTAAGCGCCACCGACATATCCCTTATTTTTATTTTTATTTAATTCAAACCAGTTAGTAGCAGAATCCCATCATCGTCAGGTATATACATATACTACATTCCGTATTTTCTGTTGAATCTTTCGTTTACTCGTCTTCTTATTTCATTCACTCATATTAATATTTCATAACTCTTCCTTGACAAATCCTCGTCAATGAGAAATCGAGGAGGTCAACGTCAGATGAAAAAGGAGAACAACCGCCCAGAGCACCGAGACAACGAAGTTGGCAGAGATTGAACTCCAGGGACACAGGAGAGCACCACCGACGATTTTTCCGTCATTACTTCAACGACAGCAAATAAATCCTACAAATTCATTTTCTTCCGTCAACAGTTACATCGTATCTTCAAGAATTTATTTCACCATTACTTTCACATCTTCATCATGTTAATTGACTAGATCAACTACAATATTGTCGTTAACATTCACCGCTCAACTATTCAATTCTACCAACGTCATGAAGAAGCAGAAAAGACTCCGAAATCCAATCAGAAGAAAAAATTAATATTGTAAAATCAAAAATATCTTTAGTTCGCTACTTTTACTTGCGATTTTTGTTCATGGAATTTTCTAATGACAATCATTCCAACAATTTTTCATTATAAATAGAAGCTATACATTGTCAGTAAATTCAAATCGCGAATTGAGTCATATATTTGGAGTAATAACTATTAAGGAACAATAAACTAAATTATTTCACCATGTTATTGCGTACATCTATTTTTGTGTTTGAGTACTTTATTAAACAATAAGATCAGCGAATTTCTAACCCAGCTCTGATAATCTCATGCAGTGAGGATTTTATGTTACACATACAACTGTTCTGTAACAAACTTGAAAAAGTCGCTCGGTGGAAAGAGATTAAGTACACATGAGGTGGTGATAGCCGCAATGGATGCATATTTTGCAGAGTTTTCAAAATAGTACATTTTGGATGGTTTAAAAAAATTGGACTAGATTAAGTACAGTTGCAAGGGAATTATGTAGAAAAATGAAATATATGTTTTAATCCAAAATAAGTCTTTCATTGAAAAGTCACTTCTACGCCAAACAACCCTTGTAATTGTGTAGATAGATTTCACCTTTCTATTTTATTGTTTTAAATTTCTTTTTTAAATAAACGTTAAACAAATTTGTTTACATTAAAATAAACGTTAACTTTATTTTACGTAGATATCAACATAATCTTGTAATTAATTATTGCTTAGGTATCGAAAATACGTTCAGCATATATGAAAAGTGTTCTAAATCAAGATATTTCATGGTACGATTTAAATCCTACTGGAGATTTTTCTAGCAGAATTATTGAGTAAGTAATCTAAATATACTTATATATAAACATCTAGCTTTGTTCGTCTGTCTGTCCGTCTGTCTGGAACGCTTTTTATACTTATTTTGTCACTTTTAGTTTACATTCAATACTACCAGTGGCGTGCATTTAAATTTTTTTAGTATGTTAGATTATATTATGTTAGATTATATTATATAACTTAATTTTCTACTTTACTCTGTGTGAACCAATAAAATCCAAAAAACCCATAAATTTCAAGATAGACGCATTTAGTTTCTTACTCTTAATAAAAGAATTCAAGTATACTTATATATAAACGTCTAGCTTTGTCTGTCCGTCAGTCTGGAAACGCTTTTGACCCAAGTTGACCCAAGTTGACCCAAGTTGACCCAAGTTGACCCAAGTGAACCCAAGTTAACCCAAGTTGAGCCAAGTTTTTTTGGGTTACGAAAAACACCGGTACGAGCCAAATAACCCAAGTTTTTTGGGTTACAAAAAAGTTAGTAGGGGTCAATAACCCAACTTCTTTGGGTTATGGAAAAATGAAGGTAGGGTAGAGGGCAAATAACACAAGTCTTTTGGGTTACGAAAAAAGTCGTCAGAGGTCAAATAACCCAACTCTTTTGGGTTACGCCGGTAGGGGTCAAATAACCCAACTCATTTGGGTAAAAAAATATGACCTGGTAATGGATAGTCGTTTTACGACTATCCATGTAGTCGTTTTACGACTATCCATGTAGTGTTATCATCTAGTGTAAGATATTTAAATAATTGTTGTGATTCTGTTTTTAGGGATTTGGGAAAAATTGAAGAAGCTCTAGGCGATAAATTAGCGACATTTCTTTTCTACATGGGAGTATTTATAGCTGGTTTAGCTTTTGGATTCGTAAAAGGATGGAAACTTGCCTTAATCTGTTTAATATATTTACCAGTTTCAACAATAACAATGGGTATTGTTTCTTGGGTAATTATACAGTTTCATACTGATTTATTTTCAAAATACAAGGTGGCGCAAGAGATATCATTTTATAGACACATGCTTTAATTTTTGAAACGGGGTTGAACAATTTACAAGCTTATTGCTTTAATTGTACTTGCTTGGCTCGATGATAGCAGCTTTAGACCACCAAAATTAATTAAATTAATATTGTTAATAATTTGGATTTATTACACTAGAACGGGTGTTCTAAAAAAATTAAACACTCATCACGACGTTCTGAATAAAAATCTCGTTTTATTACAATTCTCTGTCTTTTTATATAAATTAAATTCCTGTTTACATATAAACAATATGTATATATGCATAGGTAGTTGATTGCGTTTGGCTTGGACCTTGCACATTAGTGGGTCATTAAGTAATTAGTTTTGCTGATTTTGCTATTTAGCAAAACGCATTACAATTCAAGCTAAACATGTGAAATTGATATAGTATTCAAATTATGTAAATTAAATGACTGGTTTTAAAAACAAAACATATGTAATTATAATTTACTTACTTTTTAAAAATTAAATGTTTCCCGAGATAACATCTTTTATTCCAAGAAATTATTTATAAGAGAGTTTTCCTTTATTTAGGGTTAACTAAATGATTAGAAATTACAGAAAACTAAAAAATATTTGACTATGGAAGTAATATATTTCAGTAATCTAAACATATGGTACATGAAATAAGTATTTTTGTGTTGGGAAATATCTGCCAGAATAGGACACGCCCGAGGCGGTTCCCGCCCTCTAGATATCCCCTGTTTGGAACGACTTCGAATCATGTACTATCAATAGTACAAAAATGGTTTCTGGGAATTATGTGCGAGTATAACCA
Source organism: Adranes taylori (assembly GCA_009867245.2). Lineage (NCBI taxonomy): Eukaryota > Metazoa > Arthropoda > Insecta > Coleoptera > Staphylinidae > Adranes > Adranes taylori. The sequence goes on from WYDF02070398.1 coordinate 7,919, forward strand.
CCGTAGTAGTGTTCATCCTCCAAATAACTCCACTTATTAGAAAGCCAAATAAATACATAAATGTTGTGTAGGGATATTCAAAAGTATAGTAGCCTCGGCTCCTATCCTCTAGATGTCCCTGTTAATTGTAATCAATGTTAAAAATGTCTACCAGAGATATCTTGGAGGATAGGATTCATGGATCGCATCCTCTAGATATCTCCTATTAGTAGTTGAATATTAATCAGTTGAGTTATCCGCTTTTATGGGAATATTCCAACAAAAATGGTTATGTATTTGCAATATTACAACTCATATGTAATTGCGCAATGTCTGGATATCTACAGGTCTGAAAAACCTGTAGTCTTATATATATATATATATATATATATATATATATGAAAATTTTTATCAAATTATTAACTTCGTTACAATGTTAATTTTATTTTAATTTTAATATCAGCTAAGCAACAAATTAGTTAAGAAAGAACTTGATGCCTATGCTGCAGCGGGTACTATAGCTGAGGAAGTCTTTACTGCTATACGGACAGTCATAGCTTTTGAGGGTCAACATAAAGAAGTCAGTCGTTACAATGAATGTTTGAAAATTGCACGAAATAATAATATCAAACGAGCATTCTTTGCTGGTATTAGTAATGGAACTATGTGGCTATTCGTCTTTGGATCATATGGTTTATCGTTCTATTATGGTGTTAAATTGATTATAGAAGAACGAGCACTGCCTCCAAATGAACGCGTATATACACCTGGAAATATGCTGACTGTAAGAAAATTTCTATTTATTAAAAATTGTAAGCAACGACATGGGCGTACGCGACTTTTAAATCAAGGGGGTGGGACAGGCCTTCGTTTTGATGTGCTGAATCTTATACTAGTGGAAAAGAGAAAGAAAAGTAAGAGGGCAGCTGCCTCCTGTTGCCCCTCTCTGTGTACGCTCATGATGAAAACCACATGCTCTTATATACAATTATGTTTAATTTTCCAGGTATTTTTCAGTATTTTATTGGCAACATGGTATTTTGGACAATGTGCTCCCTACATTCAAATTTTCAGTATTGCAAAAGTAGCAGCAACAAAAATATTCGGTGTCATTGACAATATTCCAATTATTAATGTGTCAAAGTATGAAGGAAAGAAATTCTTTAAAATGAACAAAAATATCACCTTTTCAAATGTTCATTTCCATTATCCATCGAGGCCAGAAGTGCAAGTAAGAATTTAATTAAAATTATTGTTTGGGGACTAATTTATACTTTAATAGACAAGAGGAGAGTGGTTCAGTAATGAAGGACGAGGGAAGGAGAAATGTAGATGAAACTTTGGAGAATATTACGGTGGGCGAAGTGCAGAAAGTGATTAAGGAAATGAAAGAGGGAACGGCGGCAGGGCAGGATGACATTCCAGTTGAGGTATGGGCATGTATGAATGAGGAAGATGTAAAAGCTTTAGTAAGATGTAAAAGCTTCAGTAAGATGTAAAACCTTTAGTTTAGTAAGAGGTATGGATGCGGTATGGAAGGGAGAAGTGGAAATGCCTGAGGAGTGGAAGCAAGGAGATATTGTACCAGTGTGTAAGGTAGTGATAGAGGCGAGGTTAGGAATTATATAGGGATGACGATAATAAACGGGATATATAGAAAAATTGCGGAAATTGAAATACGAAATTGGAAAAGGAGATGAAGGAAAAAAGATGTTATCGGACACGCAGACAAGGTACAGGAAATGAAAGAGTACAAGAGATAACATCGTTGCTTTGCACATTATTATGCAGAGAGAGATTAGCAAGGCAAGGAAGTTGTACGTTTTATTTTTTGACGTGAAATCCGTGTTCGATAAAATAAACACAAAAGAGTTATGGAGTAAAATGAAAAGTGTGGGAATATCTGAGAGTAATAAGAAGGAACGAATGTTGGGAAGAGTTGGGAAGAACGTGTCAGAATTGTTTAGCGTTGTAAATGGGGTTAGGCAAGGGCGCCCATTAAGTAGTAGCTTCCTTAATATAACATGGCGGATTTAGAAAAAATATTTAAAAAGGGACAAAGAGGAGGGGTGACAGTAGGAAATGAAAAAGTATGGTCCTTAGGGTATGCAGTTGATATATGAAAGTGTTAGGAAGGGTGGATATGTACATGAAAAAAAAGAGGATTGGAAGTGAATGTTAGAAAGATTAAAGTTATGGTATGCAAGAACGGAGGAAGGGATAGCAGGAGTGATAAGTTTGTATTAGACGGAGAGATGATCGAATGAGTGAAAGCATATAAATATTTGGGTTTTATGGTCTCATATAATGGTACGTGTAAGGAGCATACAAGAATGATTGAAAGGAAAACATAGGTAACAGCAAAAAGATTGAATTATGTGTGGGAAGTAAAATTATGTGAATCCGTTAAGATGAGAGTGGGCATATGGGAGGTATGCTTGAGGAACACCATGATGTATGGGGCGAAAGTGTGAGCGCTGAAAGAGAGAAAGCAGATTGTTAAATTGCAAATAGGATATTTGAAGAGAATATTAGGTGTAGAAAAATCGACTCCAGGAGAAATTGTGTTACAAGGGGGGGGGGGGAGAAAAAGGGGAAAGGTATGAAGGGAGAAAGAAAAAATACAAGGCCATGGATTGCGAATTCCTGGTGGGCGTTATTATGTTTGGTTTTTGTATTGTTTAAATAAAAAGTCGATGCGATTAAGAAGTGTAGTTTTTTTCGTATCTTATTATTTCTTATTTTGTTTTTTGGGTAGCACTAATTTCCTTCTCTCGTGGCAATAATGAACCTTTTATTCCTATTGGAAAAAAATTTGAAATAATAGTTAGCTTAATAAGTAGTTATTTTTGTAGCTTAATAATAAGTAAAGTATTGATATAAAAAGTTTAATAGTATAGGTCAATTTAGTATAAAGAAGTGATGAACTGAGGCCATAATCTCAGCAGAACGCTAAACGCAAAACATCTTAAAAATTATAATAATTAAAATATCCTATCAGTAAATCCTAATGGTATTTACATTCAGCAAAATTTTTACATATTTTTACATACGTGTACATAATTATATCAATAAAAAACTGATATAATTTAAACAATCAAAATAACACAATATTCTAATATTCTTCCCATTAGTTTAACACTAAAAAAATCGTTTCAAAAATAAAGCACCCATCGTATCGCCCACCCTTCCTCCACAAAATGAATTAAGGACTTTTCCCTCTACTTTCCTCAATAATTCTTTCAATTAGCCCTATGCCTTTCATTCCTCCTCCCAAACACACTCTTTCATTCTCCACTAAATACCTTTCTTTATCACTCCAATTAATTCCCGTTTATGTATTTACTCAAAGCTCCCACCTTTCCTCATCTCATCAATATATCTTGCATATCTTCATACTCCCTTTCACCCAATACGTGTTTCTCATTTCGTCACTTCCACAACCAAATCGCGCAATCATTCTTTTGTTTCCATGCTTAAGTACTGAAATACCGAAATACTGAAATACTGAAATACTGAAATACTGAAATACTGAAATACTGAAATACTGAAATACTGAAATACTGAAAT
>WYDF02070409.1:0-11467 GCA_009867245.2 Adranes taylori
TATTTTTCATTTTTTAAATATATAATTTTTCTTTTATTATTTGTACACTTGCATATTTCAGTTTATTAAAAGAAAAAATTTAATATTTAATTTTTATCAGAATTTTTAAGTAGCAATCACAGCAACGTGCGACGGGTAAGCTAAAGCAGGTAGATAGATTCATAGATGTAAAAAAACAGTAATAATATTTTATGGCAGGGCCTTTAAATCTAACTATGAAAAAATATTATGCAGAGATACAGCCTTAGGTATATACCTAAAATTCATTCCATATAACTGTAGTTACATGGAGCTAGCGAATAAGGATTATTTGTAAAAAATGACTAGAACGGAAATTTAAATGACTTGGTTCCAAGAATTCGATAATAATATTTTTACATTCAAACAAAAGACTTTATAAAATGATACTTTTGTATTTTTTGGGTATTAAGTCGATGTATATATTCTTTCTTCGTTTAATCTTGTTTTGTTTGACAGTTTTAGGCGTTTATACTTTTAAACCGTCATATCAGTATAGTGATTCTAATTTTACTTAGATTTTATACGCTGTATTAAAGCAATACGAGGCATGATCAGTATATTAGCTAAATTTGTAATTTAGTAAACAGTCTGCAGAATTATATTTTGTGGCCGAGTGGTTGGGTTTTTAAAAACTTTATTTACACGCAATATAAAACTAATTTAAAGATTTAGAACTTTTTAAATTTAATTTATTTTTACAATAAATTACAGTACCTTACATATTGAACTAACTATATTTTTACTACGGAGTAGTTAGCAGAAGATTATGCTAATTATCTAATTTTATTATACAATTAAATACATTAATATTAATTCAATTAATTTTCATTTTGCAAGGCAAACTGAAAATTATACAGTTCGTCCATAAAGTAACGCATATATGAATTGCCGGGTCCGCTAGTTACATATAAAAATAAGTCTACTTTTCTTTATAGAATGTTTTATGTTTACGCTATTTCAAGCCTGTTCAACAAATGGTAAACACGGAAAATTTTCCATAAAATTTTTATAATTTATATTTCATTAAAAAATATTAGTTGCCTTTTTGATTGGAAATTTAACAAAATTGTTTGTATTATTTCTAAATATAGGTAAATTAATTTAATTTAGAAGTCAAAGTCATCATGGTATTGCATTACAAATCTAAAAGATAAACAAAGATAAGTAATTATTATGATTTATTTACGTGTATAAATTACAATTCATGATTTAGCAAGAAATAGCCAGACAGATACACATTTATTAAAATAGAACATATTATGCTTACATATAGCTGAATTATTATTATAAGTGAACAAAACATGTAGACATGATATGGTAGCATAATTATTCTTATTTCATTGAATTTCCTTTTACATTGCTTAAAGATACATTTTAATATTTCAAAATTCTAAAGTGATCTGAGTTGCTTAAACTTTTATCACACTTGTTTCTATTTTCTTTTATTAATTTTTGTATATATTTTTAATTAATTCTAAGAATAAATAGGTTAAGTTTAACGTTATTACTTATTAAACACCATGCGTTTTATTCTACCTAATTTTGTCCCGGACTTACTGCAAGTATGTCGTAAATAGATTACGCATTGCTATAAATGAATTCAATTAAGTTTTATTGAATTAATTTTTGTTTAATTAATTATAATTTAAATATTCAAATAATTTAAGAGCATATTGCTAACTAAAACCAGCTCTAATTTAAATTTAACATCATCAATTAATAAGTTCAAGTTTTCTTGTTTAATTCAATTCAATTATTTACTCTAACATTCTTGCAAGTTGGAGTAGATTTATAATATTAATATCTCCCAGTTGTTCATGGTCCTTCAAACCTTTATATTCAGTGCCTCGGTCAAAAAACTAAAGAATAAGAAGAAATCCTCGACTGACTACGCGTCAGGTACATATACAAGGGTATTTTAGAACTTACAACTCTAAAACACTCATTTAAATTACTGTACGACTGATAAAGTATAAGATACATATTTTTAAAATATTTAAAGGCTGATCGAGTCAAATTTGTGTACGTTTCACTACGCGTTAAGTACATACATATACAAGGGTTTTAGAATTTACAACTCTAAAAACTTATTTAAATTATTGTACGACTGATTACGGATCAGGCACATATTTTTTAAAAAAGATTTAAAGGCTTATAGAGTCAAATCGGTGTATAACTAACTAGTTATTAAGTATATTTCGGATTTAAAGAAGTCAAACAGAAGAAACAGAGATGTCTATCGGGAAAATTAATGAAAAAATTGCAGCTCAGCAAAAGTAATGAATTTTGTCAGTTATTGGTAAATACAAAGAAGAATTCATTATCAAGAAAAACCGATCAGAAGATCGAAAGGAAAAGAAGCAGGGTAGAATAAATGTATGAAATTATCATAGCTAATGACGCAGAACTCAGGAAAGGAGGAAAAAACACGGCAGTGTTCATGGAGCAAGTAAGGGCATGTTATGATGAAACGATGGAGTAAATGTATGGAAAATGACATTGGAAAGATATTTCTAGCCATCCAAACGCATAATATTGAACAATTGTTCAAGGATTATTAGACTGCAGAAAGGAAATCTAAAGAAGCAGCAGTGTCAGCAGGTAATATGATTAAAGACGAGTTAACTAATCTGAGAGTGGGAGTACAACAAAAATGTGAAGAGATAACTAGAAAATTGGAAGAAAACATAGGAGAACAAGAGTTCAATCCGATCAGAGAGGAAAACAACGTGAATTTACCAAAATTAATGATTCCTAAATTGCCAATAACGGAAAATAATTATGGCACGTGATGGGAAATTTTAAAAAGAGTTTACAAGAATAATAAATTAATGTTAGACGTATATGTCGACAAAATATTAGATCGTCCACAAGTGAATCAAGAAAATTCGGAGCAATTGACGAGGTTGCATGATACGACGACAGTATGCCTAGGAGCAATAAGCAACTTAAGAATAAAGGCAGAATCATAGGTTCCATTTATGGGTAGAATTGTTTGCCGTAAATGGGACTCAGGTACAAATAGACTGTTTGAGCAAATCTCGCAGGATTCGAATCAAATACCAGTGTTTGAGGTTATAATGCGGTTCGTTCTTAGAAAAAAGATTCCAGTCTTTGGAGATAGTAGGGAATTACAATACGGATATAAAAGCAAAGGCAGAATATATACTGCAGCAACAAACGTGTCGTCTTTTAATCACGAACCCGAATAATAAAAGATCGAGAATTGAAAATTTCGTGGACGTGATGGCCACCCCATCTTTCATATACTGGAAGTCCTACGTTTTGTTACATCTTGCATAAAACAAAAGTTGAACCTTTTAGTTTCGGCTGTCACCTTTTAAGTCGTCTATTAAAGTCAATTATCACAATAGTGTTTAGGGTAAATTGAAAAACATTAGTCTAACCTATAAATCGCTTACCCACGAAACCCCCGGTCTCCATATTTGCCTAGTGTGCGGACTGCTTCGCTATGCGCTTTGCCGCGGCGTCTAGATATGCGCGCAGGTGTAAAAATGCATAGAAACGTTATGCTAATTGGCTTTTTGTTGATTGTATAATGATGCTGAGGATATTGACTAATAATTTGCGTTGACGGAGTGAATTTGGCCTCTGCCGAAGTACTGAAATTGGCGTCGGTGATGTTCTCGTTCTAGGCAACATCTTCTTCTCGTGTGACTCTCCATATCTTGCATCAATGTCCAGAATAATGGGAAAATAATATGAGAATAAGAGTAGAAGAAAATGATAATTATTTGGGAATCGAATAATTATCAGATTCAGCAGAAGATGTGTTATTGGATACTTAACTCGAAAATTGCGTCTAATTGGATTCTGACCTGGAAGCCTCCCTTTTATGCGAATTTTCTTACAAGGGAAGCATCCGTTGAGCTGTAGTGTTTTGTATAAACCGATGGCTTTCGACGACGTCTGGCCCAAAAATGGCGGAATTAGAAAGAAGCCTCTGCTACAAAACTTTTAGGAAGGTGATACTTCCGACCAAACAAAAGTTTCTTCCTGGTACGTTAAAAAAATTTAAGAATCAAAGTTATTTCGTTGACGGTTATCCAGTGTCAATAAAAGTAGTGGTGATTTCTAAAAGTGGTTGGTCACACCAGCAGTGGAAATAATAGCTTGATGCTTCAAAATATCAAAGTATCTCATAGAAAAATGCCTCCCACAAAAATACGTTAAATAATATCCAATCAGATTGTTAAGCGCCAAAAGGGTAGAAAGCTTAACGAACATTCAGAGAATTGTGGTAGGATGAAATTTCCTGTCCAAACTTGTGTAAGCCGACAAACGAAATCCTTATTTTAAAGTGATAATCATAAGAAAACTCGTTGGCTATACAAGTATAAAGCTTTTGACGTGATCATATGCCGCTCGCTTCTTATTGGCGCGAAACTGGTCTGATGGTTTTATTTGTGTAGATGTGTGTGTTGTAGAAGCTGACGACCTTGCACCTAAACTGTTTTCTTTCTGGCTTTTATTTACATATTAAGATTATAGAGGAGATATTAGAGGTTTTATTAGAGATTATATTAGAGATTATAGAGATTTTATATATATTTTTCTTCTTAATTTAACTAGTTTACTTATGATTAATTGATTGATTAATATATATTAGATTATATTTAATTATACATATTATATTTCTTTGATGAATTGATTAGTCAATTTAGATATATTGTTAGAGTATTTCTCATTAAATTTATGATTTATTAAGGAATTGCTTATTGCGATTATTAATTAATTGAATTAAAGAGAGTCCGATATCACTTTGTAATATTAATTATATAGTTCATCTTTTATAAGCCATAAATTTATAGTTCTGATGAAGGGGCGATTGTTGCCTCGAAACATGTCAACAAAAAAGCTTTTTAACTAAAGAATATTTAGTCATATATGGAGTATTTGGAACACTTTTGATTTTAATTCATCATCAATTGCTATTCAAATTCTAAACTATTTCATCATCAAATGAATTTAATTTAGAAGTCAAAGTCATCGGGGCATTGCATTGAAAATATAAAAGATAAACAAATCTAAGTAATAATTATGATTTATTTACATGTATAAATTGCAATTGATGATTTAGCAAGAAATAGCCAGACAGATACGCGTTTATTAAATTAGAAGATACAATTTTCAAATGCTTGCGCATAGATGACTTATTATTATAAATGAACAAAACATGTAGACATGATTTGATTAATTTCCTTTATTATGATTAATTTCCTTTTACATGGCTTAAAGGTATATTTTAAGCATTTCAAATTTCTAACGTAATCTGAATTGCTTAAACTTTATCACACTTCTTTCTATTTTCTTTTATTAATTTTTGTATATATTGTTGATTCATTCTAAGAACAAACAGGTTAAGTTTAGCGCTATTACTTATTAAGCACCACGCGTCTTGTTCTACCTAATTTTAATCCACCGGAGTTATTGCAAGTATATCGTAAATAAATTACGAAGTACTCTAAATCAATTCAGTTAATTTTTATGAAATTAATTTTTATATATTTAATTGTTTATTAAATTATGTATTCAAATAAGTCAAGAGCATATAGGTAACTTAAGCCTACTCTAATTTAAAGTTCACATCAATTAATTAATTAATGAAGTTCAAGTTTTCTTGTGTAATTTAATTCAAACATTTATTCTAACATTCTTCCAAGCTCAATTACGGCAGATTTTAGTATTTTTCACTGAATTGTTCAAGCCAATGTATGACACTAATGTAAAACTGTACTATATGAACTCAGTTTCATTGACTTTGTATATTTAGACCGACAGTTTATATAATGCTAAACATCAGCCGTTTTGATACTTCTGATTTTGTGGGAGACAATCCATAACAAATGCCCTTCTTAATTAAGCCGTTACAGGTCTAATGAAAGACGAGTATGGAGAAAAACTAATGTACGAATTTCTCTTTACCTCTTGGATTACAATATTACTTTATATAAAACTAGCTAAACCCGGCCACACTTCGTTGTGGCTCAGTTTGATATGAAATGAACTTGAGTTTGATGGCCAGCGACATGATCAAATAGCCGCGGCCTGCGGCCACGTCTTCGTCGCGACCAGCGATATGCCTAACAAAGTTTCAAGAATATGTGTTCCCATATTCCCAAGCCGTTACAGGTCTAATGAAAGACGAGTATGGAGGATAACTAATGTACGAATTTCTCTTTACTTCTTGGATTACAATACTACTTTTTATAAAATGAAAAAATGAAGTACTATTTTTTACACGTCCTACACGAGACAAGCCTGTTTACAAACTAAATAAATATAGAATGAAGTATTGCCAAAGAAAGGACTGTCCGTTATAAAAAAGACGATGTAGCTAAAAGAATTTCTTTCATATACAACTAACCAAATCATTTACTTTTAATATTTGTTAGTTAATTTATTTAGTAAAAATTAACATACAGCTTCTATATAAATATTCTTTTGTTTAAGAAAATGGAGCAAATGATTCAATCAAATTCTAAATTATGGGATATTTATAGTGTAAATCCAAGGAAACCATGTTGCTTAAGATACCAAATATTTTACTTTCTTCCATAGAATAATATTTATAAACTGGAATGGAAATATTTCTAAACTATTGGAAATATTTCTAAACTGGAAATATTTCTAAAACAATTCGTGAGTTATTTGTATAATATTACGTAGAAGAGCTTTTCATTTAAGTTATAAGAATCATAAGTATATTTAAAAGCATTTTTATTTTTTCAAAGTATTATATTACACATTTTGCCGTTAATGAAACCAAGTTTCTTCGCAATTTTCTTTTTGTTCAAAACCTATTGTTTAGACCTAAGCTTACTATTTGTTTTGATGCTCATAATACGAGCAATATCTTTTTCCTACGTATTCCATATATCTGCCTAATTTAAATATATAAAAAGCGTTTTAGTAGGGCTGTCAATTTTAAAAATGCCGTTCAAGTATTTGGCAAAGCTTCCGTGGCCGATCAAGACTTAGGTCAAGTTATAAATCACTTCTCCATATCTGTCAATAAGCATCTGCAACTGGTTCAGAAGGTGCTAGTTCAGGACATTATACTTTGTGTTTCAGGTGTAGATTCTTGTTAATTTGGGTATTCATTAGTATACTTAGCTGTTCTGGAAAAGTGCGCTTCGCAATATTGCTACTTAAGAATGTATTCCTTCGTTGTCGATAAGTAGTCTCTAACGATGAGTTAAAGTTTTTATTATAGATTTTCTCTGTCCTGGGTGGTGGTGTGAATTACCGTGTAAGTATCTTTGCACAAGAGCTTTGGACAAGATTTCTCTAAAACCCAAAAATGGTTGCGCCATCACCTTTGTTATATGAAAATGTCGGTTGAAATCTAATAGGCGCTGTGGTACACCCAAGGGGAGGGGTATGGAGTGATAACACTCCTCGTCCCTAAATATTATAAAAAATATAATTATAGAATTTTTTTCATTCTTTTGTGCTTTTTAAAAATGCTATAATAATAATTTTAATTCATCGTTGAAACTACTTACCGACAACGAAGGAATAGACTCTGAAGTCGCAATATTGCGGGGCGAACTTCTCCAGAACGGCTATACTAATACCCAAATAAACCAGAATCTATACCTGAAACACAAAACAGAATGTCCGGTAACAGCACCGTCTGAGCCAATTGACGTTGCAACTCTTCCATATATAAAATTAACTACCGACAAAATATAATCGATCCTAAAGAAAAGCGGAATCAGAACAGTACTCAATACACATTAAAAATAAGCAGCATATTATCCAAACCAAAATACAAAATTCCACTAGAAACTCAAGAAGTGTATGAAATACCTTGTAATCAATACGATTTAGTCTATATCCGTCAAACAAAGAGAAAAATATTAACTACAATAGCTGAGCACACAAATAACGTCATTAAGCACCTCAGCACGTCGGCCCCTGTCCAACATAACTGCACAGCCAGTCACAAAATAGCTTTCGAAAACTTTAGAATTGTAGACACAGAGATCCACTATCGCAAGAAAAGCCCTAGAAATCGGAAAACGTCTGAGCACCATGAACAAACGAAGTGACAACGAAAACGTTTCTAGCGCTTGCAAACTTGTATTACATCCTTACCGTGAAAATAAACAACAAGTAAATTACACAAACAACGAGCGAGACAAAAATGCATTTATGGTACGACACCCGTCAGCATCCATTCAATCGCCCAGTGTACGACCACCAACAAAGATGTGTATAGATACGATATCAGTTTTCGCTCACCGTACGAGGCACAACAAACACTATAAAAACAGCCTGTATATATGTTAATTTGTGATTTGAGAAAAAAATGTTTCAAATAAAATTGTGTTAGGGCTTTAAGTAGACTATAATTAAAGTTTACTTAATGTCCTATCTTTTATAGTTTCTGAGATATATTGCAAAATATTTTCAAACTTTTAACGTAGAAACGTCGCGTTCCGTGCATGACAGACATCTGAATTGCTTTATTCGACGTAGAGTACGAAGCATTGTGTTTGCAAAATTTCAACCCCCTAGATTGAAAACTGAATTTTGTGTGAAAAAAAATTTACATTACCGCCATATTGGATTTAAAAAAAACGAAAAAACAATTTTTTTGGAACAATAGTCTGCAGCTGCGTACCAAATTTCAGCCAAATCGGCCCAATAGGTTAGGAGTAATTCTTGAACATACATCCATACGTGCGTGCATACAGACACTAATAAATTGACCTAGCTTTTAATTTTTTGAACAAGAAAACATTTTTTAGAAAAAACTTTATATTATTGTTTCTTATGACTCCCTTTTTGAATTGCATATTAACGGATTGCAGTAATTTCAATACAAGAGACATACTATGGTGAAATAGAAAAAATCTCGAAACATGAATCCTATATCTTTCATATATCTACGAATTACATACGCATATGGTATATGAAAGATAAAAAACTGCAGTTAATTTTGTTTTGTTATTTCAATAAATTATTGATTCTAGCCTGACAAAAATTTAAACAGATGACATCACAATTACAAGTGTTTTATTACGCTAATAGCATAGCCAGACTGACGATGCTGTCACTTAATTAAGCTTGGTCAGTTTGACGATGTTGTTAGTGAAATACCGTCATCTACTTTTAAAATTCGGAGCCATCGCTAATGGCTCTTTTCTACAATCCTGGAATTAGCTCATCGACTTCTAACGCCTAAAATTTAAAGCCATAACCGGCGATAACTCAATAGATACAATTACTATATTGAACAAATTTTTATAATAATAATATCTTTATTTTATTAAAATCGGGAATATGAAATGGCATAGTTATATTGTTTTAGGTAAATCTAAAACATGGCTTTACAGAATATTACAGTTAAAAGTAATTTTGAAACTATCTACAAGACTAACCGAATTATGCTATGTATGTTAGTTGGCAAAAATAGTATACGGTGTTTATGAGTACTGCGATCTAAAGACAACTCCATGTTTTGCTACAAGTTTCCTCATTGATTTCTTTTCAGTTACACTTTTTACATTCCCAGTATGCGCTGCACTTAATTACGAAATGATAACTATTACTGAAGTCTGTGTAAGCGTAGAAGTATTGACATAAAGGATTTTGGAAATAAATTTTGAAGATGACAAATTTGATGTAGATTTAAAACATCAATGGATTCAATTAATCAGACAACATCAGAAATTACATAAGTAAGATGTTTCTTTTATAAATCAAATTGAATTATGTACTAGGATTCATAGAGAATCAAGTGCTTTTATTCATCATAAAACTAATTCTCATGTTATATTTATTAAATAATATACTACCTTTTGGTCCATTTTCGGTTAGAAATATTTTAAATATTAGAAATATTTTTAGCATTTTATATATTAGAAATTAATAAAAAAAAATTAAAATTACTTTAATGTCATTTTATCATCAAAATTATTATTCTGTGCTAGTTTTCTTTGATCAATATGTTACAAAGTGTATTCTCACACCTAATCGATAAACTTGAATCATCTAAGATTTGATTGAATATAAAGCTTTTGAAACACAATGAGTTTTCAATTTCATTTCATCGACTCCAATACTAAACGATTCATTTTACTTTAATTAAAATCTCCCTTTTTTCGAATGTTGGTTTTTATCAGTTGGCCAATTTTACTCGTACGCTTATCGTATACAACAACTGCATACCTAATACTTTTTGTTATTTATTTAAGGTTTATAACGCTGGTCCAGGAAATTTACAATAATGAAATGTTGCCAGAACTACTTTTATTAACTCCATATTTTGCCTGGTTTATTTATTTATTTATATTTAATAATAAGTTTTTATTTTTAAAACCGAACCTGGTAGACCTATTAACGCAGAAATCTGTATAATTCCCGCACTTTGCGACTGTGGGGCCCTCTCTTGAGAAAATTAGAAACAATTATTGATCAACACAGAAATCACCACTACTCTATCTCCTACCTTCCCTTTTCATATATCTCTTACTATTGAATATATACATTTTTATATAAGTTCTAGATTTTAAATACTGCGACAAGTTTTGCGATACAACCTTCAACCTATCAGACAATCATCCAATTTATGCGTAGATTCTTTTGAATACAGTTCAAATCACGTATCTATTATTTGTTTTACTTTTAATCGGTTCTACGATATTTGCAATATCTTAGGTACATTACACTGTTATAATTGCTCTCTTATTAGCTTCTACATTCCCCTATTATCTATCTCCTACTACTCTCTAACCCCACAATATCTAGAGCTACGTCCTCTCCAACTGTGTGTGTATGCTAGGCCGGGGTCTCTTGACTGAAGCATGCGCAGAAGACATTTCTTTCATCGGACTCTACGCTGCATCTCTCTGGCCGGGGCGTCCCTTATACTACTTATTTTATTGGTTTATTTGATAATAAAAATATTTAGAACTAAATTTATTGAAGAATATTTTAAAAATTGCAAATTATAATGCTGAATGCTTTGGGGATTTTTTTAAAGTAATGTCATAGAATTCGACAGACTATTTATACATTAGTACTTTATTAAATTTTTCAATTAATATTATGGAAAATTTATAATGGTGAATGTGATTTTTTTAATAAATCCATAGCATTTGGCAGACATTTTATACATGAGAATGTTATCGAAACTTTCTATAAATGTTTACGTGCATGTAGCAAATGTCCTAGGACAACTTATCAGTTATTTTAAATAGGTTGCTCATAGTGAATTACTTTGAAAGTATGTATCTAAAAATATAGACAATTAGTAAGGAGTATAGCAATTTTTTCCTACGTTTGCCTTGCAGCAAGAGAAATACAGTTGGACTTCATAACTCGTTGTGAGTTGACACGACGTTTCCTTATCTCATCTACTTCTCACTAGGTTTTGTAATACCGACTGATTATGTAACATCACTTACCAACT